>OLKM01002851.1:0-41373 GCA_900291075.1 Melanogrammus aeglefinus | reverse complement strand
GTGAACGTGACGTTGCACGCAGGCCCATTGAAAAAAAAAGGCCCAAAAACGTAGCATTCACATGTTAAAGCCGTTTTTGTATTAATTCATTAAATATAAAATATATTATATGATGTATAGTCAATTATTTCATTGTATATTCTATATATAATTAGGACCATAACTTTTATTCAATTATCGTTATAACAAGTATGCTGTATCTGACCATTGAAAACTCACCTTCCACAATGGTGGAATTGATTAACAAGTCAAGGTATAACCAGACAAATATAACAAATATTTATAACATATAAACTAGCTTATACGTACAAGCATAATCATACACTTTGTGTTTATAGGACCATAAATAGCCAAAATCTCGGATTTTAAATGTTACCTCTGCTGCGCCCACAACTAATCGTTGTCCGTCCTACGCAACCTGACGTCGTTTGAAACATGCTAGGGAGACCATAAAACTAACTATCAAACTATAAGTTCAGACACATTCACTGACTGAAGATTATGCAAGTAATGAATTATATTTCTCGCTAAATGTTTATTAGAAACACTAGTTTAATGGTGAAATCTGTCCCTAAAATATTGATATATATATATACACACACATTATATATATAGTATATATTGAGTATGACTATTTAATCTTAAATATTATATATATATACAATCATATATATATATATATATATATATATCTATCTACATATATATATATATATATATATATAATATACATATATATACTATAGAGTACATATTATGTACATACATACATATATATACACATCATACATACATCATACATACATACATTACATACATTACATACATAACATACATACAATATATATCTATATATATATTGCCAATATACGTAACCTACATTTCCCCAAATGCTGGGAGAGACGTATCGACCCGTTGGTGCTATGTCCTCATAATTAGATGGGCGGAAGAAACGTGTAAGCCATTTGTGGTTTTGGCATAAACAATAACTAGGCGGGCACTGTACTATCTGCGCACCAACCCTTTCTGAAGCCTCTCTATTGCTCTCTCTTTGTCCTCTCCCCTCTCTTCTCTTTCTCTCTCTCTCGTATCGTTGTTTGTGGAGGCACGTTATGATTGATGTCTGAGAACACTTCCATTCAGAATGCATTGGTGTTACATTTTTGTTCTTTGGGAGCACATGGTTATTTTTATTTATTTCAGCTTTTGAGGAGGTGCTTCAAAGATGCAAATTTTTCTGCAATAAACCAAAATCCAATGGAAAAACCCGTTGGCTTTTTGTCACGAGAACCCAGGGCGACGCTCACTTCTGGGTTGGCCGACATACGTCATCTCGATCACGACGACCGCGGGTCGGTGCTCTGCGGGTCGGGCAGAGATTTCTAAAACACTGACTGGAACCTACTTAGCAGGTGTCTGTTGAGGCCTATATTCAGGGATTTAATGCGATGCCTGCAGCCGATCAGAATACGAGTAATTCCCCAGACCGTGGTATAAACAATATTAGGCCTATTCTCAAGTTATAATCAACCCCTACACATCAATATTAATGATAACCCATCAAATGCAAATGAAAGGCGCCTCTAAATTAAATGTATTATTGTTATTATTATTATTATTATTATTAAATACGGTATGATTTCTAGATGTCATGGCAACGTCCGCTCGCGACACTGGACTGGCGATCGCATCGACGCATAGCCAAAAACAAGATAATAGATGGCTAGATAAAATAAACATCAAGACATACAATTCTAAAAAGAACAGATGAAGCAGCTTCCCTTTTTTCCTTCGCTGTTTGCCTACAGAGCAGCGCACCTGCATTTAATATATCCGTGAATTGTCACAATTTCTCAGAATCAAAGGTGAAAAGTAGAAACGGGTGGCCAAAAGCTGTCATATCGTTACTTATCACAGACAATTTTTAAGTAGAAACGGGTGTGCCAAAAGCTGTCGTAATGTTGGTGTTATCACAGACCATTTACAATAAAATGAACATTAACAATAAATTGTTCTTGCTTGTACGGAGGCTCCTTAAGGGACATTAGGAGAATGCTCCCGGACAGAACCTTAGTTTTGGAAGTCGGTCGCTTATTGACATATGACAGATACTTACTCATAGGATTGATATACATTCTTTGAAAATATATGTGTCCTGCTGATCACATTTCAATAGATTACATAACGTGACAGTGTCACGTATTTTCGTGAGACCGGGTTGCCCTGTATCTATACATATTCCCTTACATAAACCAGCAAAGACAATGGTTTTTATACCCATGATATTTAAAACGGCATGTGCCGAGCTGCTGGTTTCAGCGTCCATGCAGCCAAACATCATAGCAGCCAACCATGTTATTATGTGGAGACGGCTTGAAATATCTTTTGTCATAACTATCAAACCCAAACATCCTTCACATTATCGCCGAGCGACGTTATGAAAGTAAAATGCACATTTCTCGCTAAAATAATGTTTACTTAACTACTCACTTTTTAATGGTGTAACTATGCTAAAATCTCATATATTTTCACACCGAGAATAAAACAGTATGCCCCGCCATTTTCACAGAAAAATTATCCTAAAAACTATCCAATAGGAATTTGCTCACAGCGTCAATCCGTGACGTAGTCGGGCCCCATTGAGAATGGCATTGGGTTAACATTTCGTGATGCGTTTCACGAAAAAAGTTCGAAACAATCGTACTCTGGGACACGATTCCAATAGATAAACTTTTCGTGTGCGCATTGAGCACGAGATCTCGTGATACCGGCGTTGGACAAAAACGTACATAATAACATCATACATAAGCTCGCTCTGCCCCCAGCCATTTACCTTTTTTTATTAAAAGATGCTTAATAAATACATTTGAATTAATTTGAATTAGGATTTTACAGACCCATGCAATGGGCGTTTAGTACGGTCCTTCACCATAAAAAACTAGTCAGTGTTAAATTATGTTGATTTATCTTTGAGCATTTCCTATTATAGGGCTACTGTGTAAAATGCTGTTAGAATTAATGTTAGTATCAAGATAAAGAAAGACCCACCGGATATCTTATGTTTATATTTATGTTTTTGTTATAATGCACACGTGCATGTTGCAGAAAATGTGCAACAGCACCCCCTGGGGTCACACTTTTCGGTGGGTCGCAGAATTCGGTGTAACACCGGAACTTATCTTTTACTTTGTCTATAGCTCACTTCAAAGTGCTACCATAATGCAATTTGCATAGGAGAAAATGTCCTTTGAAAACCTCAAATATGCATATTTTGGCCAATGCAAATTGCATTATGTTGGCACTTTGAAGTGAGCTATCGACAAAATAATAGATAAGTTCCGGCATTGACTGATATGACCATATTAACCCTTGTGCTGACTACCTGTACACACGGAACCATGTGATCTTACTGTATAGATTTTGAGAAAATGTCCTTTGAAAACCCCCCCTACGCATATTTTCGCCTATGCAAATTGCATTATGTTGGCACTTTGAAGTGAGCTATAGACAAAATAATAAGTTCCGGCCCTGACTGATATGACCATACTAAGTGTTATATACTGACTACTTGTACACAAGTAACCATGTGATTTTATTGTATAGATTCTGAGAAAATGTCCTTTGAAAACCTCACGTGCATGCTTGGTCCTTTGAAAACCCTTTTTTGTTGTGGACGTTTTCACGTCGATCTGCTAGCGTTTGCAGCGATCCACACAAACACACAACCTCAGGTGAAGGCTTTTTGAGATCGTTGCGAGATACTGCACAAAGGCTGTTTAGAGTAGAGGCGCACGAAGATTTTGTGTGACGGCTGGCTGAACCGCGGATGGACGAATGACGGCTCACTTGACCGCAGTAGCAGAACGGTTATCCAAATAACAAAGAAGTGTACAACACTTGCGTTACAGTGTGTTTATTCACACACACCGACACACCCACACACAAGTCGTAGCTCATTGTCAATGGCGAGGAGCACACATTTTTTGGCTGTGTTCTGTAAACATTGTAGAACACTCCGGGTCCTCCGGCGGGAGTCCTGGAGCTCTATATCTAAATAATATCATACTATACATAGATATCTATATTATATCATGTATATTATCACAGCCAAAAGCTGTGTGTGCCTCCAGACGATATTATGAATCTCAAACGACGAGGGGAGGTAGTTTGGCCCCTTATGACGACAATGTGACCAAATTCCAAATCAGCGCGCCTGAGCTTCCATTTTTTCAAAGGCGAGCAGTATGCCTTGTGCTCATTTTACACCGAGCACAAATTTTAGCCACTGGGTGACCATAGGCAGGCTAGTGTAGTTCCTGCATTTAGAAAAGTAATGTGTTAGGCAAGGCCACTTTATTTATATCGCACTTTTCATACACAAGGCAGAGTCAAAGTGCTTCTCATATAAACATTGTCATAAAATCAAATAAATTAAAAATTATTAATAGAAAATAAAACATGCATTTTTTAAAAAAAAAAAAAAACTGATATAAAATAAAGGTAAAGTCAAAAGAGATTTTTAGAAAAAAAAAATATATAAAGGTAAAGTTAAAAATGACTTTTTTTTAGCAGAAAGCTAAAGTGAACGTAAAAGTCTTCAGTCTTGTTTAAAAGGTGGTCAGAGTTGGGGCAAGTCTTAAATCCTCAGGGAGTTTATTCCAGCTATTTGTTGCATAGTAACTAAATCCTGCTTTCCCATGTTTCGTGTTTACTCAGGGGATTATTAACAGATTGGTCTCAGAAGATCTTAGTGGTCTAGAAGGCTTATGTAGTGGAAGCATATCAGTTAAATATTTTTGGGCCTAAACCATGTAGGGATTATAGGTTTGCAACATGATTTTAAAATCAATTCTCTGACCTACAGGAAGCCGATTTAAGAATTGGTGCAATATATTAAATTCCTTTGGTCTTTGTTAGAACTCTAGCAGCAGTATTCTGAACAAGCTGAATCTTCCTTAGAGTTTGCCTTGGGAGACCTGCAAGGAGACCATTGCAGTAATCAAGCTTACTAGTGATAAAGGCAATTCGGTGGACATGAGTAAGTCTTGCTACATTTTTAGGACGATAACATGCAGATTTTTTTAACTGATTTGATGTGACTGTCGAAATATAAATCTGAATCCATGATAACCCCTAGATTTCTGGCTTTGATTGAGGTTTTCAGGGTCAGAGAGGGAAGGTGTTGGGTAACTTTAAGCCTTTCCGTTTCAGCACCAAATACAATTATCTTGTTTTTGTCCTCATTTAGTTGAAGGAAATTTCGGCACATCCAGTCCATCAATTTCACTTGCTCAATGCACTGGCACAGCAGATCTATGGGCCAATAGTCATTCGGTGATAGCCATAGCAATACATAGATTTACGTGTCCTCAGCATAGCAATGATGGTCAATATTGTTATTTTGCATGATTTGCCCTAGTGGGAGGGTGTAGATGTTGAATAAAGAGGGTCCTCTTAGTTGTTAACTATTTGCAATATGTCTATTGCTAGGCAGTCAAAACATTCTTAAAGAGGTTGGTAGGTAAAGTATCAAGGCAACAGGTGGCTTTAGTTGTGTCACTGTTTCCACAAGAGTTCTAGAGTCTATGGCATTAAAGCTAGGGTATGCGATTTTGGGGAAAACAGCCGTTGAGATTCCGTTGCGTTCTCTCTGGTCCCTCCCTCCCACGCGCTACCCTGCTGTAGCTCTCTCCTCCGAACGTCAGTGATTGCGCGGTTCATGTGAATTCAGTTACATTGATAGGAAGAGGAAACACCATGTCCGATTCCGAGGTAATTAAACATTAGTGCTGATAACTGCATAAGTATATATATAGCATCAACATCTTACTCACAGACATACCTAATCATTGTAATTGCGCTGGTAGAAAGGTAGCTGTATCAGCCAAGCAAGTTAGCAAACTGTGCAACTTTAATTTGTTAGCATAAGCCGCTAGGCTTGTGAAACGCTCACGGCAGGGACGCACAGAACGCGTCGTGCCAAGTTGACGGACAGTTCCCACAGCCAATAAGAACGGAGAATCGGCAGCCTCGCTCTGATTGGTCAAAGTGTACATGAGCGGTGGCAATTTTTGGGGGGGCACACAGAGGCAGGGGAGAGCAAAGTGATGTGCAGATATTCTCAGAGCACTTCGCCTACATATAGCTGACTGGCTATTATGACATTTTTGCTAAATATTTCAGTAAAAAAATCGCCTACCCTAGCTTTAAAGCATGTCATCATTGTCACGTTACTTTTGCCTGAACAGGGTTGCAGTCCAACATTTTTGTTTGAGAGTGGAGATATTGATGGCGCGTCTGATGGATTCAATTTTATCAGCATAAAATGCTGCAAACTCATTGCATTTCTGGGTGGAATAGAGATCAGGTGGAATTTGTGTTGGGGGGGTTGGTCAAAATGTTTCTCTAGCACTTTTAAGTCTAAATTGTAGGCACGAAGGGTCTCTTTATAGATGTCATGGTGAACATGAAGTTTTGTTTTACACCAGATGTGTTCAACCTTCCTGCATTATTTTTTCTGGGCAGAAGCAGCTTTTCTCCAAGGTGCCTTTTGCTTTCTAGAAATCGTTTTAACCTTATATTGTTTAACCCCTTAACATGGGTTGTGAGGTGGTAGCAAGGAGATGGCCTTTTTAAAAAGTACATTAGATATACCGTTTGACAGCATTAGATTTTTTCTGTATGTCGGGAATAAAAGATAAATTAAAGAAAACACAAAAGTGGTCAGACAGTGAAGGATCAGTCACAGAGAGTTCAGAAACATTAAGGCCCTTTTTGATAACCAGGTCTAGAGTGTGCCCTTACAATGAGTAGCCTTTTTCACATGTTGAGACAGTTCAAATGTGTCCAAAATGGTAAAAAAAAAAAAAAAAAAAGCACACTTGTCATTCAAATCATCATTAATTGAAAATTGAAGTCACCAGTTATAATTAGACAGTCAAAGTCTGTGGAGATGCTAGACAATAATTCTGTAAAGTTACCAGAAAAATTATCTGAGTATGTGAGTGGCCTGCAAATAATTAATAGGAGCACTCTGGGGGAGCATTTCAATACAGCACAAAGGTATTTGAATGATGGAAAATCACCAAACATCTGTTTTTCCCTGAAATACATTTTTATATATTATTATTATTTATATATAGAAGCAACCCCTTCACCTCTTTTTCCAGATCTACACATCAAAAAAGTTAATAGTTGGGAGGAGCTGTCTCTATCAGAATGGTTGCACTGTTATTTGGTTCCAACCATGGTTCAGTTAACAACATAAAATCCAGTTTAGAAGTGGTAATAAAATCATTAACTAAAAATGATTTGTTATTAAAAGACCTAACGTTAAGTAGACCCATCCTGATGTTGTTGTTGATAGGCTTTAAGGTTGTTTTTTGTTTGGAGGGAATAGGTATGAACTTTGTGAGGTTAGCAGTGTGTCTAAGATTCCCTTTTGTTTACTCTTAGTGATTACAGCAGGAATGCAAAAGTTGCCATGTTTTGACGTAGGCAACCTTGGGTTGCCTACAGATTATGCGAAACTTCCTTTATACTGTGTCTACGGCTGAATCCTTTTTTGTCTCAGTAATACTCAGGACTACTATCAGTACGGGGGGGGGGGGCTGGGGCGCCCTCCGCTTGGGTGTTATCAGCCTGTGGCTATGACGTGGAGATGCGGTCATTGACACAGATGCAAGTTTGATGCCTAAATTCAGCAGGAAAATCACAAAGGGAGGAGACAGTGGAGCGGGAGTTGTTGTGGCTATGGGAGAGATAAGGCTGGAGATCATCGTCGATGGGGGAGTGCAGAGGAGGGGGGGTGGCCGTTCCTCGCCAAGCCAGCATGAGCGAGGGGGGAAGGCACGGTGTCCATGGCGTCGGGCAGGCTATTGTCTCTCTTCAAGGTCTGTTGTCTGCCTTCTATCTGTGTGTCAGATAGTGCGCATCTTCTCAACCTGTGCTCTGACTGGCATGTGCGTCACACCATGGCAGGGTAGATTTGTGGGAGAGCGAGAAGAGAAGATTTTCCCTTAACAGTTTTGAGCCTAACCTGTTTGGGTGTAGGCCATCTGCTCTGAAAAGATATTTGCACCCTCAGAACAAATTGAAATTGTCAATAAAGCCCCTTCCTCTTTCATTGAAGACTCTGGAAAGCCATGTATTCAGTGCAAGTAGATGACTGAATCTGTTTATTCCCCTGTCAACTGATGAATGATTTAATGTGTATTTTGTCCAGCGTGTCAAATAGATCAGTATAATTCCTCTTTAGAAGTTCTGACTGTTCTCTTGGAATATCATTAAGTCCTGCATGCTCAATAACCTGTGAGATTTTGGGGTTTTCCAATATGATTGTGGCTAGTTTCTGGTTAATATCACTAACCATCACATCTGGGAAGTAGCATGTTTTGATCTTCTTACCAGTTATATCCTTGATGGTTGAGTCTCCTAAAATCACAGTGTCTGGTTCATCTGCTTTCTGTGGGACGGGCCCTTCTGTGAGACGGGCCCTTAAGCCCTTGGCTTAAAGTGGCGGTGGCAGACACATGCGCAGATCGCCTACGTGGCGACTGGTTCTTGTTCCATCTCTGTCCGCACCGTCTGCCCGCACACATTTCGGGAGAAGTCCTGTTGTAGGATAGTGTCATGCAAGCCAACAGCTCCCTCTGGTGGGCTTGTGTGTATGGACTCGGGCAGTCAACACGCGTCAGTCCTGTTATGTGCCAGCTCGTTAATACACGTTACTAATGGCGCATTAGTCCACTAGCACGGCTCGGCTCGGTACGGCTCGGCTCGGCGCGCTATTTGCGTGTTTCCACTAGCACGCAGTACCTGCAACCGGGTTAAGTTTTTGGTTAAGTGAACTGAGGTGATACCAAAAATGTACCCGGTTGCAGGTACTGCGTGCTAGTGGAAACACGCAAATAGCGTGTCGAGCCGAGCCGTACCGAGCCGAGCCGTGCTAGTGGAAATGCGCCATAAGAGACACAGCCCGACTCTGTGCATTGTTCTATGCACCTTCACTTGCAACAAGTTTCTAATGCTGCTAGTCTCGTTTCATATAAAGCCACTGTCTGTCGCAGTTTGGCGCAGTCTGTGCATTTCCTAGTCTCCGTGCCTGAGATATCCAAGTATAGAGGCATGTTGGCGATAGGAAAGTCCAAGGCTTTTGCTGCGGTTTGATCCAGGAGTCATAAAAAGTGCCAAAATGTACTGCTGAATCGAGCAATGGAGGTCAACGGAACAAACTATATATTGTTAAGTATTATGATCATGAAATAAAATAAAATTAAGTAGATCTGAACGATGTACTCCGATGTACGATGTACTCTGTCACTCCGATCGAGACTGGCCAATAAAGACGTGTCTTACATCTTTCGGCGTAGGTCCCGCCCACGAGATTCAGCTCAACAGCCATCAAAGTTTTTGGATTCGCAAGCAAAACTTTTGGATTCGCAAGCAAAACTTTTGGAATCGCAAGCGAAACTATTGGATACGCAAGCAAAACTTTTGGATTCGCAAGCAAAACTTTTGGATTCGCAAACAAAACTTTTGGATTTGCAAACAAAACTTTTGGGGTTCCAATTAATAATTTTTTTATCACATTTATTTTACTTGCAATAAAACATTTTTGATTGCAGTGCACATAGTTTTGCTCTCAAATCTATTTTTTGATTGCAGTGTGGAAAGTTTTGCTCTAAACCATTTTTTGTTTGATTGCATAATAAAGACACAAATCTACCTCCATACACTTCCGACCTGCCATGGTACTTCAAAATAGCAACACCAACTCAGTGGCTCAATTGTAAAATCTATCAGTAAAATAGCACCATGTTGCGATCGTCCGTTGCCAGGCAACGTTCGATGCGATCGTCCATTGCTAGGCAACGTTCAACGCGATCTCTCGTCTGTTGCCAGGCAGGTTGGGAATTTTCAAATGCAGATTACGTAGGTGGTACAATTTTCGCCCCCAGTACAATTTTGATGTGACAATGCCACTGAGGCTATAGTAGGCTAACGAGGCACTTAGAACCCTACGAGAACCCCTGGAGTCCTCGTTAAATAGATACGAGCGTTTTCACGGCATTCATTACCAACGATGCTTTCGGGAAACGGGGCCCAGGACCGTGAATCAACAATGGTAAAACCTAAGAGTTTTATTGTGTTAACTTGTTGAATTGGTGTACTAACTATAACTAGCATATATCTTGAGCCAAACACGATACATTGTCTTTAGTGTTGAGAGCTAGTGTGTTCTCATCGACCCAGTTACATACATAATTTAATGAATCATTTAAGTTAGCTGTAAGCTCATTACACAGAATATCATTACAGTTAACAGCGGTGTCATCAGCACACACTCCAATATTGACCTTATTTGTACATAGAGGCAAATCATTAGTAAAAATGGAGAAAAGTAATGGACCAAGGCACACCATGACCTTTGAGTCAGAAAAACTTCCATTGAAAAAATCTTTTGTTTTTTTAAGATAGTCCTTAAGTAGTCCTAGCTCTTAACCTTTCGAATTTGAAGCTCATGGTCAATTAAATTGAATGCTGCACTAAAATCAAGCATAACTTCCCCCACTAATTTCCAACTGTCAGTGTTAGTCATCAAGTCATCAGTCATTTCTGCAAGTGCAGTGCAAATGGAATATCCTTCTCTACATGCATGCTGTGAGTTAGATGTTAATTTATTACTGGTGAAATAATCAATTAATTAGCTCAAAACTGGTAAAATACTTATTGGCCGACTATTGGGACCATAAAAGATTAACTGAACTCAAATAATCAACATTGATAACGTGTTAGTTATTACCACTATAAAAAAAATGACTTTTTTTTAGCAACAAAAGAAAATGCGTCTTTTAGTATTAGAGCCACTGCATGGTAGGACTGGGACGTTGCTGCCGACACGCAAATGTCTTCTACACAGAAAAATATTGATTTTAATATGGCTAGTTACGTGTTTGAGCTTGTGAGTGTCCGACTGCCACCCTGTGGAAAAGGACAGCTTCAGGCTACAGCTCCACCTTCGGATCGTGTGGGTGTGACTGCTGTGCGTGTGGGTGCTGCCAGAGCATGGACACTGCCGTTGAATCATTCTGCTGCCGAGAGGTCCCGGTCACCTTGACCATCTAATGGTGGGATTAGGTTGCATAACCATGCATAGAGCATTTTGGATGCTGTGCGGCGAGAGAGAGGTTTTGGAAGTCGCCATGCTCTCTCTAAGGTACGTCCGAGCGGAGACACTGGAGCGCCCCATAAATAGCAACCAAGTAACAAGGCGAAAACTATCTTTCTCCCTCCGTTTTCCTTTGATGCGTTTCAGGAATATCTTCGTAAAGACGGACTCATTGCGGAAACGCAACGAGCTGTACAAACGCAGTAGTACCTACATATTCAAGGAGCTGGTTCTCCACAAAGAAAAGTGGAGCACATCAAGCCTGCGCGCATCCAGCCTGCGCGCTGTATACAAATATTCAAGTCGAGGAGGAGATAGTAGTTGTTAAACCTTTTAGATTGAGTAGAAATACTTTTTAATGTACAGTTAGTAATTAAATTGGCCAAGGGGCTGTATTTAAAGCAACAAAAATAATACAAAAAAAAAACCTTGTAACTTTCAACGCAACTCTAACGTCGCTTCAGGCGTCCACACGAATCCTTACATGAAACTGCATAGGTCGGGTTTTTATTTCAAACCACCCTGGTACCATGGGCCTATTAAAGAACATGGTTTATTATCTGCCTAATAACATGGTTATTAAAGACATGGTTTCACAAAAAAACGGCTCCGGGGGAATGGGACACGAAAGACATGTTAGATGCACTTTGGGAGATACACCCACGGATGAGCATAGATGCAAGGCGGATTCACGTTCACGAGTGTCACGTTTACTTTAGGTGGATGTTGGAGGTTTACTTTCTGGTGGATGTTGATGGTTATTGCACAGATGGATATTGCACAGATACATCTTACTATGAAAGTAACTACTTCTTCGAGTTTAACTCCCTCTGCATCAGCAATCGGCTGGTCGGCCGACATCAGGGTGAGTAGAAAGGGATATTTGTTGAACTTCTGTTTACAGACCTGCCGTGGTTTAATTAGCAGCTTGGAAACATAGATCTGTGATGTTGTCAGAGTAATAGTTTATACACTTTATGGTCGGAGTGCTAGCTTGTGGAGATTGACAGGACAGGGGCTATCGGAGGGTTAGTCTGTTTTAAGGCTGCCAGCCATGTATTAAGGGCTTGTTTCCTATTCAAAGGTAGCCTGTGGAAATGTATGATTACCCGAGCTGCCATGGCCCTATATAATTCATTACTGCAGCCAGGGGCAATGCAATAAGATGACCCTCCTGTAGACCTAGTTGTTTGCTTTTCCGTAGCCATTTCAGCAAGCCTCAGAGTCTGACTCATTACCTGCTATGGCTGCTAGAGCCAGAGTAGGAGTAGGTTACCATGCCAGTGACGTAGCTGATTGTAGAAATTCAATATGGCGGTGCCCTGTAACACTTTCGCCGTACAATTGAATCCCTTTTAGCAAGTTTAGCAAGCCATTTTTTGTTATTGTACCAATGAGAGGGCAGACAATACATCTGTTATATCAACTAAACTTCAAATTTCAGTTCAGTTCATCTTTAAAAGCTCAATTATTACCTTTTATAAGTGGAATGATTTTAGCTTCCTTCCAATAAACTGGATGCAAACCTTGGATTAGACAGTTGTTAAATACAGTATATGGGCTATCGGAGTCACTACATGCCTGGCAGCTAATTTCAAATATATACCATCAAGATTATTAGTGCCAGAGCTGTTAATGTCAGGTAGTGACATTAACATTCCCTTAACCTCTTCAATGCTGATGAGATGAAACTCAAATTGACAGTACATTTTTTTCATTATAACCTCTTTAATTAATCAATTAGATTTTACCTCATCTCTTGATTGCATTTTATTATGGATTTTAGAAACCCTACCAATAAAGAAATTATTGAAATGGTTCGCTATATCATAAGGTTTAGTTATGAATGCTCAATCAGAATGAATAAATGAAATTGACGTTTTAGATTTTCTTCCCATTATATCACTCATTGTGGTCCACAGTTTTTTCCTGTCATTTTTAATATCACTAATATTTGTTTGTAATTACCCTTCATTTTAATTGCATTCAATTTTGTCACATGATTCCTTAATTTACATTATTCTTGTCTGGCTAATGGGCAACACAGTTTATTAGCCATTTTCTTGGCATTGTCTCTTAGGGTCATCAAATCTTTCAGCTAATCGTCAATCCATAGGGCTTTTTTGCTTAAGCAGTCAATTTTCTTAAAAGGACCATATCCATTCACAATCTTCATAAAATAATTCATAAACAATGTAAGTGCAGCTTCAGGATCAATCTCATCACAAACATTGGACCATTGTACTTTATCCATCTCCTTCAGAAATATTACTTTGTTGAAATTCTTGTTTGATCTCTTATAGATTATCTTATTCCCCCCCCCTTGGGGATTTTATATTTTGTAGAAATAACTACCAAGTTATGATCACTAAATCCAACAGATAGTGATACTGCTTTAGAGTAATGCACAGGATTATTTGTATAAACATGGTCGATACATGTTTTTGAGGTCTTGCCAAGCTTATTTGTAAATATTCTTGTTAGAAGAGACATGACTTGAGTTAAGTTACAGGACTGAGTCATTGAGTATAAGTTCCATTTCAACGGGCACATGGTAGCCAACCAATAATTATCTTTTTTCATCAGAGGCTTTGTCCAACATTCTACACATTTCATCAAAATACTTAATGGCAGTACTCAAGAGATCTGTAGCAGCATCCAATAAGAAAAGGTTCTAGATGTTGCAGGTGAACTTGTATCTATATAGCCTCAATATTGCTACACAACAGGTCAGCTCTATGTACTGCAGAAATATGGCTTTGGATGCAGACTGCTACACCCCTACCCTTTCTATTTCTATCATATGAAACCTCTTCATTTTCAAATGAGGGATCCAGGTGAGTTTCTGATATACTTAGAATATGTATATTATGTAACTATACTAAACAACCAATTTGATGTATTTTGTTTCTCAGACTACAGACATTAAGATGAGCCACTAACAGCCCTTTAGTTGGTAGTGTACTCATATCAGCAGTCAGAACAAGCAAGTTGCATACATGTTCGTCATTTTATTTTTAATTACTGACATTTTTTGATGAATCCAAGACATAATTAAATTGTCTTATTGTTCTTGTTAAATTTTACTACTGTATTCTACTCTCTTGTTGACGACCAGGGCGAGTGATGAGTTTGTTGTATCTTAGAACAGCATAGTCCCCGTTCTTTCTAGCCCCCAGCATCTTAGGTATCAGCTCCCTTCTCTTCTGTCTCACCGCCTCTGGGTAATCTTTGTTTATGAATATTTTGGAACCCCTCAGCTTGATTGCATTCCACATGACTCTTTCTCTATCTTTCATCCTGAGGAATTTTACAACAATGGGCCTTGGCTTGTCAAGTCTCCTCCCAAGTCCATTTGATCCATTCCAATTGTCTGATTGGACGTTGTTAGTCACTTTACTAGTGCAGTGGGCCCTTTCTATTTTGGTTTGGTCCAAATCCAGTTTTTACCCAAATAATTTCAGTACCTTCTGTTCAGTGTCTAGCCATTTTTCATTCTCTGATTCCAGAAGTCCATCAATTATCAGATTAGTGCATCTAGACTGACCTTCAAGGTAATCTGAATTGTAATCCATTGAGAGTAGAGTGGAGAGTGGATATCACAGAGTTTGTTGCATGTTGTTGACTTCTTAAATTGATCCATATCCTTCTGTGTGTATTGAAGGCTGACTTTGAGGTCTTCAATGTCTTATAGAATGCCATCCAGTCTACTATTTTTCCATTGGAGTTTCGACAAAACTCTTGTAACTGTTCTCCGGCTGTTGTAAGGAATCCTTAAAAACATTGTTTTTAAGGATTGGTGCCTGCTGGCTGCCTGCTCAAGCCACTCCATCTGACCTGTTTTACGTACTATTTTAATCTAGATCATTAACCCACAAATCTGGTGGAATCATTAGATTAGCTGTACAGTTATTGGTAGCCTTCTCATTTCCACTATTTAATTAGCTATCATTAAGTTGAATTTGATTTGTTCGCACTGTATGCTAAAGGTAAGACCACACTGAACACGTTATGCGCGTCGGATTACGCACGTAAGGTGCCTAACCTGCACGTGATCATTGTGTGTCACAAAAATGGTTAAACACGCCTTTCCCCACCTCCTCCAGGAACTCTGCCTGGATGACGGCCGGTTCCAGTAGTATTTTCGGTTGACTGGGGCCATGTTCGATGACCTACTAGCCCGGGTTGGTGCCAGGCTTTCCCCTCACCAACTGCAGGCGCTCAATATCACCTGCGGAGCGCCTGTCTCTGCCAGTGACGTCGGGTCAAGCTCCACGCTGATTGGCTATCACAGCTAAGCGTCAAGCGTAGGAGTGTAAAAAGTTAAATCTTTGGAACTCTGCGCGTAGGTGTGTTGGGCGCGTTATTTAGGTGCGTAAAACGCGCTGCTTTAGCGTGTGTAACGCATCTACATCAATGGTTCCCTATGCAAAAACGCTGATTTTTTACGCCTCTAATGAGCGTAAAGCGTTCAGTGTGGCCGTACCTAAAGACGCACAGACACTTTCAAATGATGCATTGATCACAGTCAAATTCAGGGCCCGTCCACACGTACCAAAACGATCTTTTTTTTCTCCGTTTTCCCTGGCATCGTTTCAAGAACATTTGCGTCCACACGGATCCATCTCAATACGACTCAAAAACGCTACTTCATGTTCCAGGCGTATAGGTGGCGCTGTTTTTTTAGAAATTCACCGGAAACGGAGAGGAAGAGGCGGGAGCATGCACAAAAAGCTTGAGCGCTGTATACAAATATATATATATATATATAATATAATATAATATAATATAATATATAATATATACACAATATCTTCTCCAGCAGGAACACGAGCATGTAGTCGGCCATAGTTGTTGTTATGAGACGTCGTCACAGGTTACAAGAGGTTACGCTCGAGGGGTGTGGCGATGACATCATCGAAACGCAAGTATGCGTTTTGGCCGTCCAGACGAACACTCAAGGGGTGCGTTTCTGAATTTATTCACCCTGGGACCTGGTTTCAGAAAACTCAGTTTTCATGCGATGCGTTTACAGGATTCGTGTGGACGATCGGCCAAAACGATGCAAAACATCTGCGTTTTAACCAAAAAACGGCTCCGTGTGGACGGGCCCTAAATTAGGCTGAAGCGAAGTGTTGTAGGCGACTGACAGCGGAACAATTTCATCATTGCTGTGGCCGTGCTGCTGACAAGGGCATCTTATCATCAGATTGGTTGATCATCAGCAGAGCTGGTTGGCCGGCACTAAAACCGACCCTTCCATGCTCAGTGTCTGCAAATGGCCCTCCACTCAGCATAGCACCTTCCAGCAGAGCCGTCCTATGCCCTCCTTCCCCACACATCACCGGCCTCGGCCCGCCTTCATTACATTTACATTTAGGGCATTTAGCAGACGCTTTTATCCAAAGCGACTTACAATAAGTACATTTGTCATAAGAAGTGCAACAATATATCGCTATCGGTACAGTAAGGATGTTCATAGAACCAAGTGCAAGTACAACAATCACTAGGCTAACCAATTCCCCGTGTTACAGCAATGATAGCAGCTACTGCAGTTGCTACACAGTTAGGTACTATAATACAATACAATACAACATGCAGAAGACAGTCACACTTCCACCCTATGGCCTGTCGTGCATGCTGCACAACAGCTGCAACTGCCAACAACACTGCGAGACTCTACCTTGGTCTCTCCCATCCTGGACGTTTTCCATGGAGCAGGTGAGAAGGCTACATCCTCATCCGCCGCAGCACTCACCACATGCCAAACAGCTCAGCGCGTCAACCCTGCACTGGACTGGACTCTTCCTACCCTAAAAAGTCCATCGTCCTCCAAAGATGACAGCGCAGGCATGACTTCCATCAAAGTAGCCCAAGTTAATGCTAGATCCATAGAAAACAAGAAATGTATTCTTAAATATTTTTTTTAACTCCCATAAACTTGATCTGCTATATATCACGGAAACATGGTTAAGTGTCGTGAGACCAGCCCTTTCTCTGAACTTTTACCCATTGGCTGTGACTATTTCAACTCCCCTAGAACTACAGGGCGAGCTGAAGGGGTAGATACTATTTTTAACAGTAGCTATATCTGTAGGCAATTAATATCACAGCCTTATTCTAGCTTTGAAATGAATGTGTTTGAGTTCAACTGTTCTCACCCAGTGTTTGTTGTGATCTACCGCCCACCTTAATGCAATAAGGATTTCTTAAGTGACTTTACAGATATCCTAGCTGGGCTTATGCCAAAATATGATAGGGTGCTCATTGTCAGAGATTATAATGTCCATGTTTGCTGCAATGCTATGCCAATTGTCAAAGATTTTTTAAGTGTTGATTCCTTTAATCTTGTCCAATCTATTACGGATCCTACACATATGCATGGACATGCACTAAATCTTGTACTTTCATGTGGTATTTCTGTTAATAACATCGATATATGCCCTGCAACCTTTGGTGATCATATGCCTATTATCTTTGAGATTCCCTTCCCAAGTAGGGTTAAACTCCCTACCGTAGCGCATAGTTGTTACGCGATTAAACCTTCAACTGCAACTGAATTTTCAGCAGCTTTCAAACTTGCTGAAGCCCATTCAAGCACTCCGCCTAATGGAAGTACTGAGGAATTAACCTCACTATTATACTGCACTTCTGAAATCATTTAAGACACTATTGCGCCTTTTAAAACCATGGTTAAATGCATAAAGCTAATCCTCAACCATGGTTAAATGACAACACTTGCACAGCCAGGCAAGTATGTAGACGGGCTGAGCGTAAGTGGAAGAAAGAATTAAAAGTGTTCTATGAAATACTTAAAAACAGCCTGTCCATCTATCAGAAAATAGTAAGAAAAGAAAAATCTAAATACTATAAGGATATTATATCCAAAAATGCTCATAATCCCCATGTGCTTTTTAACACCATTAACTCTGTTCTGAATGTCCCCCAATCTACGTGCACTGATATTTCATCAGATAAGTGTGACAAAATCTTTTTTGTTGACAAGATTTTTGCTATTAGAGTATATATGTCTCTCCATACCCATGACCCCCCTTTAGCTGTCCCCTGCCCAGTAGCTTTTAGTGAGTTTAGGCCTGTCTCTCTCACCCTTCTTAGAGATAAGCTGAATGAAATTCACTGCCTATCCATCAGACTTTGTCCCTCCAAAGATTTTGAAAGACATTTTTTATACTAAAGGACCTTATATTCTAAATATCATTAACAGCAGCCTTGACACAGGTATTGGACCCACTAGATTTAAGCATGCTATAGAGGGATTATCAGTCTACGTCCCTCTATGTCACTCCTCGCTCTTACGCGCATGTCGTTGGCAGAAAGAGACGAGAGCGACAAGAGATGCAATTATGTCTTGTTGTGCGGTTGGTTGCACAAACCCTTTTAATTAGACTGATTATCCCATTTATTCTACTTATTGCTTGCCAACATAATAAAACAATTCAAATACTTTAATAATTATGCTTTTTCTTATTCGTATTGCATGCTTATTAAATGTATACTCTGTTTGAGTTCATCTCCCTCAAAAAGTAGTCCCCTTTAATTACGATCGATCAAACATGTTTTTGACACCTCGAAGGGCATTATCCCGCTTATAACATTGTCCCTTGCCAAGGAAAATAAATTAAGGTCATTCATTTATATTTTCATGCGTTTTACAATTCAAATGTAACGTTTTTCACATAAATAGGACGGACCGTAGCTACGACTTGGCAATGGGAGGTATTCTAGTCCGCTGAGCTGTGAGCCAGAGAGCTAACGTTATGGATTGTTCATATTTATAATTCGAAATTCGTCCCAGCCCAACCATAGATACTCTAGGGTATATAGCATATAACCACGTTGTCTAATTACAGTTTAATTCATTTTTCACAATTTACGTTTTTTTTTACTCGTTGAGACTAGTCACCGCGCCATTCGCCTCAATGGGGATCGCAATGGTCTATACTTTCAACATAAAGTGTACATATTTATAATTTAAAATTCATCCCAACCTTTATACCACAGATAGTCTTGGGTCTACAGCATATAACTGCATTTTCTGATTACAGTTTAATGTAACAGTAAGCTGATAAAATCGCTAATTAACACCGCAACTGCAAATTAACTACACAGATAACCATGGCAACCGGTCAAACAAATTTTCTTTTTGCCATCTTCCTGCGCGCGCATCCACCTCTAATTAAAAAGCCCAATCTGGATGCCTTAGTCCTCTCAAATTTTAGACCTATCTCCAAACTTCCATCCCTTTCTAAGGTATTGGAAAAAGTTGTCCTGACACAACTTCAATCTTTTCTAGATACTAATGGCATTTTTGAGGGTATTCAAATCAGGCTTCAAAGCTCTTCACAACACAGAAAGTTACTGATGTGGTTGATTTTGTCATCTTTATTGTGCTAGATCTCACAGCTGCATTTGGCACTGTAGATCACACTATCCTCCTCTCCCCCCTTGAGCAATGTGTCGGTATTAAGGTTACTGCTATGAAATGGTTCAGATCCTACCTATCTGATAGAACCTTTTCTGTCAGCCTGGGGGACTTTAAATCCACCTCTGTCACGTGGTGTTCCCCAGGGCTCTATTCTTGCACCCGTCCTATTTGTCTTATATTTGCTTCCGCTAGGCTCCATTTTCAGAAAATATGGCATGTCATTCAATTGCTATGCTGAAGACACACAAATTTACATACCTCTGAAAGGACAAGATTCAATCACCATTAAATGTCTCTTAAACTGTCTGGAGGATGTGAGAGCTTGGATGGCCTTACATTTTTTGAGCTTCAATGACAGCAAAATGGAGGGCCTATTATTATGACCAGGTATACCTGTAACACCAATGACTTTAGCACCCTCAACCCATATGTCAAATCCCATATAAGAAGCTTGGGTGTTATACTGGATACTCATCTTACTTTTGACAAACAGGTTAAGTCTGTTGTAAAATCAAGTTTCTTTCAGTTGAGAAATATTTCTAAAGTCAAACCTTTCCTGACTGTCACTGACTTTGAAAAAGTAATCCATGTATTTGTAACTACCAGGCTGGACTACTGTAATTCCCTATATGTTGGTCTCAACAAAGCCACCCTCTCTTGCTTTCAACTGGTTCATAATGCTGCATCTCGCCTCCTAACGGGCACCCGTAAGGGTGAACATATTTCCGTCCATCTTAGCCTCCCTTCACTGGCTCCCTGTCCATCATAGAATACATTTTAAGATCTTTTTACCAACATTTAAATGCTTAAATGGAAAATCCCCCATGTACCAATCTGACTTACTAGTTAAATACACATAAGAAGTCTAAGATCGTCTGACCTGCTCTTACTGGCTGTTCCCAAAACTTAACACAAATGTAGAGGATAAAGGGAATTTGCTGCTGTTGCCCCTAAACTATGGAACAGCTTGCCACTGCATATTAAATTGTCCCCCTCTGTAGCTATTTTTAAATCAAACGTCCCTTATTCTTCTTTTTCCTTGGATTTAATAGCAGGCTACACTGGGTCGGGCTGCTACACTGAGGTCACAATGCTTATGTATCTCCCACGGCTATTGCCATCCGGCTTAAACCCCGCCCTACCATGAGAGTACTTTTGGCGGTGGAAACGCGAGCCATAACTAAGCTGGGCTATACCACACCCTCACTACTGGGCTAATGCGTGCTGGGTCCAAAGCGCTGGTGGAAAAGCGCCATTATAAACAGCTGATTCGCTTGCTCCTCCTCTCAACGCGCATATCAAAGGACAAGCCGAAGCACAGGGATATCTGCCACAGAGAAGACGGTCTGCGACATTTGGAGTATACCAACGTTTAGTATGATATACTGTGCTCAAAAACACCTGCCCAAAAAGATTGTTAACTCAGTAAATACATTTTTGCCTTATGAATTCAACGTTATTGATATTGAACATCCTGCACCCTAAGTCAGCATAGACAACGTCGGTAATGCAGCAAACGATGCGATTAATATTAAAAACGGTCATAGTTGAGATTGGGTACCCCCAGCCCGTTCTGCTTGGGATTTGAATTCGCTCTGCAGCAGGGGCTGGAGAGGAGCAATACAATTCTTTCTGTTTCCGATCTGCTTTTACTGGAGCCAATCACCAAGCTGGCTTTTCCCCCTGCCGCGCTATTGTCTGATTTAACACAATGACGACAGGGAAGCGATTGTTGCGATGGAAGAGGTCGTTGGTCCCATTGATTGAAGGACTATTATTATTTTTATTATTATATTTATATTTTTACATTATACTATTTATTTAGTTTTACTAAAAAGTAATTCTCAACATGAAACTTAAAAGACAGGTCTTCCTCCAACCTAAAGTCACGGTATTTATGAGCAAACTAATTATACTGGCCTCCCATGTAATCTATGGAGTTGGGGCAAGGAATGAAATAAATAAGACATATGACATAGATAAGCATACAGATGTATATTTAACATGGCAGATTCAAAAAGGGTGTGTTTGAATGCCGCTCGCTGCACACACTCTGCATACAACCCGATGACAGACTCCACCGACACACCCGATTCCCCCACCGGCGCCAGGGGGGACACTACACATTACTACCTGGTCGGTGGGAAACTGATTTGTTACATTGACAAAAAAGATATTCTATTATATCAACAGCATGTAGCAATATGAGGGTATCTGCTTCTTCATGTGCAGCCCGTAGGTTGGAATCATCAATCTCAAGCTGCCGATGTCACTTTTTTAGGATCATCAAATCCCTCACTTATTACAATTAAGATGGATCCATGGATACAATGATTTGACAGAAAATATCCCTGTCAGGCTTCGCACACTTGGACTTGAAGTTTTCTATCTGTTCTGTAAAGATTTGAGAATGTTTGGAGTTTTCTCTTAGTGAGGCTGTTATGGAAGTTTGTGTTCATTGTGCTCATTCTTTTTTTTTTTGTTACCATTTGTTTTGCGGATTCTGCAGCATGTGTTAGGTCATTGGAAGACATGGTATTTCTGGAATTGGTCTACAAGTTGAATGACATCATCATGATCCCTTCTGAGTCTTAATGGAAGAAAGTCTTTGTGGTTGTCTTCATAATCTTCTCCATCATGTGTCAAGTCAAAACTGGGATCTAGTGGCCAGTGCTAAAGACACATGTTCATTGTACGTGATGGCCCAATGATTTCTAGCTGTCCCATTTCGAGTAAGTAAGGGCACCGAAAAGGGGGGGTAAAGGAGACGGATTCTAGGGGCCCATGATGGAGGGGGGCCCAGAGAGGCCCTTAATGATGATGAAATTATAATACAGAAAAAATAATGACACTAAGTTATTAACTAACATATAATCACACATGTTTTATTTTCCATGTCCTGGTAACAATACCTTTATTTGTTTTGGAAGCATCAACCCCTGCAGGGCCCCCCCTTCCCCCCCTCTATTTACGTAAAATGGTTCAGTCCGACTGGATCAGCTGCAGGTAGCGCATCGGCGATTTGTCGCAGACAGCGCAACAGCGGGCAAAGCGGAGGAGACAGCAGTACCTCACCTCAAAAATCAGGCAGCCAAAAAAGAAAGGAAAAGAAATTAAGAGAGGAGAAGGAGTTGAAGGGTCGACAATATGTCACCCAGTATTTCCAAAAAAAAGGTGGGTTTGTTGTGGTGGAAAATTATGGATATTAACTTTGTCCCTGTCGTCTATAAGCTAGCTCACTTTTCTCACCATGTTAGCTCAAGAAAACTCTGGATTTTTACATTTTACTGCTACATTAGTTAAATAATCAATCCAGTCAAACATTTATCAAGCTGTTCTTATTCAATAATAGTTGATCTCCCCTCTGTCAAAATGATGCCTCATTCTTAACAGAGTCATGTGCACCAGAAGCTGCAGCAGCTGTCTGTCAGCCCCCAACTCCCCCTGCCCCTGAATCAGCCCCAGTGCCCCCACATGAGGAAGGAGGTGAGCAGCTGTGTGTGTTAAAATAATAATAATAATACATAATATAATACAAAATATAATACATTTTACTACAGTCTAAAAACAATACAAAGATGAAGGTAATTCATTAATAAAAATGAATTAAATCAAAGGAACTTTGAACAATTTTAATGGTTTAAAAAGCATAAACCCTTTTAAAAAATGAAATAGAAGACGTGCAGTAAGAACAGAGGAGAACATCTGTGGTGTGTGCAGCAGACTGGGGTGACTGCTCTCAGTCCAATCAGAGAAGTTTACATGTTGGTGACTATGCTATTACAAATAGTTATATTATAGGAAATCCTATATAATTAATGTATGTCATGTACACTCTACAGAGCCAGGTCCAGGACCCTCTTCTTGTTTGTCATGGAGGGATGTGGAGGAAGTGGCGGAAGAGATGGAAGAGGGTACAGATGACAGTGAGAGTGCAGAAACACAGGCGATAGAGAGTGAGGGCGAAGAAGTTGAAAGGAATTCAGAGGATGGACTGAATACAGAAAGAGCCAGAAAGACAACAGAGAGGCAGGAAGAACAACAAGCTGATGTTCAGGTCTTTGAAAGGGAAGAAGATCATTTGACTGATGACCCTGGTTTCTGGCCAGCAGCTTTAACTGATCAGGATAGGGAGAAGATAGTAAGGAAATTGGCCATGAGAGAGAAAGAAGTAGAAATGCCATGTGATTCAAAGGGGAAGCCATTCCCTAACTACCTGAATTATACAAAGGCAGCAAATAAAAGAGAAAAGGTAAACAGAGACTGGCTGACTTTTAGTCAAAGTAATAATTCACTTTATTGCATACCATGTGTGCTTTTCTCCCATGTACAGAAAAAGCCTTCCACTAGTGCACTGACCAGTCAAAATGGGTATAAAATGTGTGATGTGAAGTGGCGTCGAATGTACAATAAATTCCCAGTCCATGAGAGGAGTGAGGCACATAGAGATTGCTACTTAAGATGGAAAAATCTGCAAGGATCTGCAATAAAAGATAGAGGTGTGGATTCTCTGTTAAATAAGGAGTTGCAAACAAAAATAGAGAAAAATAGAGCCATCTTGGAGAGACTCTTAGACGTAACCCTACACTTGGCCTCAAGAAACCTGCCTTTCAGGGGCAAAACCAAAGACCTAGATGACATTCATAATGGCAATTTCCTAGGCACACTGGAGCTCTTGTCACATTATGATCCTCTGCTGAAAGAGCACTTTCAAAAAATCAGGGACAACAAACAAAAACAAAAAGAAGGAAAAGGAACCAGGCTAACACATTATCTTAGCTCTGACAGTCAGAATGAGTTTATCACTTATGTGGACGACGAGTTCTGAAAAGAATTCTGCAGGAACATTAAATCTTGTTGGTGTGCATGCTGCACAGTCAAGGCCAGAGGTATCCACATTTTTCGGCTGCATAAATCGCCTGTACACATTTGTAATTGGCAGCCCAGAGCGTTGGGCCATCTATAAAGAGCAAACAGGTTGCTCATTGCATCGCCTATCTGATACCCGCTGGAGTGCAAGGATTGAGGCTGTTAAACCTGTGGCAAAGCACCTACCTTCTGTCCTCAAATCCCTTGATAGCATAGTTATGACATGCAGTCTCATCAGTGAAGCAAGATCAGAAGCTAATGGTTTGAGGAAATACTTCATGTCATTTGATGCTGTTGTTCTTCTCACTGTCTGGCTGAAGGTACTGCAAAGTATTGACAACAGGAATGTTATTCTCCAGTCAGGAAAAATATCACTTGACATAGAAGCAGCTAATATCAGAGACTTGACAGAAGAGATGCAGTCTCTAAGAGATGCATGGGACACTCTCCTAGCTGAGGCAAAGTTGATAGCTGGGGAAATTAATGTTACACCCCAGTTAAGCAAGGAGTCCAGCCGCCAGAAGAAAGGGCGGAGATTCTATGATGAAACCGCTGAAGAGGAGACCACTCAGGAGAGTTCAGAAACAGTGTTTCGGAACACTGTGTTTTATACAGCCATGGACAGTATCATCAGTGACTTGGACACTAGGTTCCAGGGCATTTCCCATATTGTCAACAAGTTTTCTGCTGTTCTGAAAGTTGGGCAGATTTGTGAGGGCAAAATCTCTTCTGTGTGCCAACCACTGATCACAAAGTATTCTAGTGATCTTACTCCTGATTTCGAAAATCAAGTAAGACACCTAAACAGTGTATATGCAGCCAACTTCCCCCATAACCTGTCCCCTCTTGAACTCCTAAATGCAATTTGTAAGCTGCAGCTGAAAAGCATCTTTGGAGAAGTGTGCTACGCCTTGCGCATATTTTGCACCCTGCCATTTACTGTTGCTGGTGGTGAGAGAGCGTTCAGTAAACTAAAAATGATAAAAAACTATTTGAGGTCCACAATGTCTCAGGAAAGACTTTGCAGTCTTGCCATGCTGTCAATTGAGAGTCAGTTGGCTAGAAAGCTGGACTTCAAAGACCTGATAAGTGATTTTGCACATGAGAAGGCTCGGCGTTGGGCTTTTGGTGAGAAGAGTTGAGCAAGGACCAGTGATTGAAAGGTTGCAAAAGGAAGCTTGACTCAGTCGGCAACGTTATATTATATATATATGCGCCATTCTTTCATATATTAAGTTCTACTTAAATGATGAGAAATCATATATGGCCATTTTGTATTCTGATGGCGTTTTTGTTTTTGCTGAGATTTTTTTCTCTCCACTGATTATAATTGCCATTTTTTCATGGAAGAGTTTATTTCCAATTTTAGAATCAGTGGTGCAGCAAATAAATGACTCAAAATGAATTCCATTGTATTCAGAGTGCTCAGTTCTTCCCCTACTGTACATGTCAACTGTCATGCTGTTCTTCTTTCACAAAAAAAAAAAAAAAAAATACCATTAAAATGCATAATTGTATGTAAAATAGCATCGAAAAATTTTGCCGCTGTGTTGGGGGCCCTGTAAAGATTCTTTTCATGGGGCCCAAAATCCCTAGCGGCGCCCCTGCGAGTAATGCCTACCAATCCTCGAGCAACCTTCCGGTTGTGTTGATGTGCTCGAGGCAAAGACCAAAAGAACTCTTTGGCTACAAAATCACCATCTAGGAATTCCTGAGAGACCCGTGGTGCCATTTGTGCCAGACGTTCCATGTCTGCTGTGAATACAGCACCCCATCTTGTGTATTTATTTGAAACGGCACATCATTTCAGCTATTGTTTTTGGGTGATCTGATTTTTACATAAAATGGTTGAAGCCACTCCATGATGGAACAACCTGATCATCTGTCTTCTGTATGAATGAAACATTTTTCCCAATCAATATCTCTTGCTATTTGTTTTTCTTTGGACGCTAAGCTGACAGCTCCCTCTGGATCCATGTTAGCTCACCTGAACGGCAAAGAAATGTTTCACTACACAAGCCTAATTGGTTTCTGAGTGGATCATTACAATGTTATCTGACATAAGCTGAGCTTGGCTATCTAACAAACTGGTTAACACTTTTAGCTAGCAGACTGTAAAATAACCTGCTGTGCAGCAAATAAATGATAAACAAACGTATACACCTGCACATCAATTAATTAACCTATTAGTAAGTAACCTAGTAATTATGAAAGTACAATAGCCTAGCTATCTGTCTGGAAATTATAGCTAGTTGGATAACAGTTCAGCCTACCTGTTTCTGCAACCTTTTATAGTAGAATTTTGAGGCAAATATTTTTGTAGACAAATAGACCAAGTTAATCTGTGGTGTGAAATTCTCTCATTTATAAAGTTTCGTTCAGACTTTTGACATCTTCCCTGGATCTGCTGCCTCAGGCCAAATCACATCTGTACTGACACAACAGTGCCCCTTGTGGTGTGATACTCTTGTGGTATTTATTAAGTATTATTTTTTGAGATCATGCTTTGATTTGCCCAAAATGAATGGAGGTAACATGGAAGAAAGAGGAAGCACTTTGAAAAAAAAAGAGTTTAAGAATATGGTGTTAAAATGGACACAAATTAAAGGACACAAAGCTTTTATATCAGTTTTGACCCCCTGACTAATATAATGGATTTCAATTGATGGCCAGCTGCGCAATTTCGGAACGTGTCTAGATTGCAAGTGGAGGTGAGTGGAAAAATCACAGCTGATTTGCATATTGACATAGACAATGTCAACAACTAACCAGGTTCTAAACAAACCGGCAAATTGTTTAAGGGCATACCGGATTTTCAAATGTGTTCTCCCGTTAGATACCATTTGTGATGAATGGACATTAAAGCCCCAAAATCAAATCCACATGACTACAGTTTTTTTCATTGTATGAAATTTGATGTTTATGTGTATGTGTGCGACTATTACGTAAGCATGATTCCAGGTTGAAATCAAATTGAAGTATCCACTCACTGTGTATCCTGGCACTCCTGCTTGGCCCTCCGGACCCATGACACCTAGCTGACCCTGCGAGGCGGGCGAGGAAATGCACAAAACTGACTCATCAATTCTGGCTTTCCTTGTTTTCTTGCCTTTTTTCTTTACTTCTAGACTTCCTTGGCTAAATATAAAATAATAAATATAACAATAAATATAATGAGAGGCAGTTGCGCAGACACCGGACACATAAAAGTCTGTCTGCTGAATATGGGGGATCTTCCTATATATGAGGCGTCTACCACTCTCTCTTTTCTGTTTCTCAATCAGAATATTTAATTTTTAGAAGATTATTTGTCATTAGTAAGTGGCACTTACTGGTGGCCCTCTGGTCCCCCTTGCCCCCTTTAGCCCGGCCCCCCCTGGCTGGCCGATGTCCCCGGCTGAGCCCAACTCCCCAGCCATACCTGGGGGTCCCATCTCTCCCTGAAATCACAGAAGAGGAGAAAACCTTGAAAACATAAAGGATTCAAAGGTATATCTAAAAACACACACACACACACACACACACACACACACACACACACACACACACACACACACACACACACACACACACACACACACACACACACACACACTAATCTAACAATTACGTTATGAAATTTGAAAATAATAATAAAGAGGGTGTGTTTACCTTCTTTCCATTTCTTCCTCGATTTCCCGTTGGTCCCAGTTTTCCCTCCAGACCCTGCGTGACAAAGTCATCGGCATCATAATCAGGTAGAAACAGTTTTAACAAGGGAGGAGGATTACTCCACGGATAGAATCTCTTTTAACAAGGGAGGATTACTCCACAGGTGAAAACAGTTTTACAACGGAGGAGGATTACTCCACAGAAAGAGTTTTAACAAGGGAGGATTACTCCACAGATACAGAAGAGGACTTACTCCACAGAAGAGGACTAGCTTCAGGGCTACTCTGTACTTTTAAGATGAAGGCATGCATGTACCTCTCAAACATCAATCAAGCATCATCCCTTGGCTCTAGAACATTCCATAACAAATACAACATTTTGTTTTGCCAACAATTTAGGACCATGCAAAATTTATGGTGTGACTTTCAACATATCCTTCTACAAGGGATATGTTGAAAGTAACCTTGAATTAATTCCATAGAATGCTTTTAACCATTACTTCTTATGGTGCCTAATCCTTGGCATTGCAGCGGTTAATTTGCTCCTTCTAAACGACCTTGCTTAAGTTGTGGCCCCAAGCTTCTATATCCCTCACCCCATTGACCCTTGGCCAGTTCTAGTCCCCAAAGTAAAATGGAAGAACTGCTGATTACAAACAAATGTTAACTTAGAGGATGATTGCTTGACATGTGTTGAACAGAGTTTAGCACTTTGTGCAGTGCAATCAGAGGGGCAGCAGCAGTTTGCTCACATGGGCACTATCACTTTGAAATGAATGAACTTCAGACAATTGATTTGCTGCTTTGGCAGGAATGTCAATGTGGATTTATGATGATCCATCAGGATTTGAAGGCTCTCGCAGCAATATTTACTGTTAAAGAATCTGTCAAACTGGTATTGCAACAGGCTGGCACGCGCTATGCAATGCATATCAATTTCCATGGCCATGTTAAAGGCGCCTGTGCGAGCCTCTTTTTCAAAGTCAGAAAAAATACATTTAAAGTTAAAATTATTGGAGGCAATGTGTTTTTGTGAAAAATCCATGTTCATGAAATAGATGTGAAGAAGTGTGATGGAGAGACGTTTAAGTCAAAGTGAATAAACCCACTCTAAATCCCTGTTTTCCAGGGCCTCCAGCGAGTCCTGGGGGCCCGGGGTCTCCCTCAACCCCTCTTTCCCCTGGTTTCCCCATGGTCCCTGCATCGCCTTGTTCACCCTGAGGAGAGCAGCAGGTGAGGGAATAAGGTGACCAAGAAAATAGATGGATAGAGATAAAATAAACTGTGAACTTTGAAGACAAACAGTGTAAAAGAGATGCCTTTATGAGTTTACAGAACCAGTGGAATGGTCAAACTTAGAATTAAAAATATAATATTTGTTATAAAGTGCTTCAACAGTCGTTATATCATCACAAGTATATATCATTTTTCAATAACGACTGTTCAGGTGATAGATCATTTGAGCAAAGCAAGAAGTGTTATTACAATGCCAGTAATTTAGCAGAAATACAATAAAACTGAAAATGAAGGTAGAAAATATTCAAAATCTATATTGTGTGGACATTGTGGTTATAGTTATTCTAAATTATTATTTTTAATGACAATCAATTCTCAAATAAGTCATAACATGCCATGTTCATGTAATCATACTGAATGGACCATCTTGGTTCTGAATTCTTGCTGCTGGTATTTATAACCAAGATGGCCACAAGGGTAATTTACCAGAATCTGTTTGTACAGTGATTCATTTACTTTTTTGATTTCTCAGTGTGCCTTAATTTATCCCTGACACACTAGGATGAATTTAACATAATCCCCCGATTTATTCTTAGATCCTCATCACAACAGAAACCAAATTAACGTTTGTAATATTTACCTTGGCTCCATCTTTCCCTTGAGGACCATCTTCACTTGGGGCCCCGGGGAGACCCTAAGACACAGGAGAAATAAGACCTGTTTCTTGATTTCTTGATGGCAACTGTTGATGCTACAATGCTGGAATATTTGGTTTAAACCCTTTTTTTTGGGCATTTGCATGGAGTGAATATAAATATGCGGTTCTTATCCAATAAAATCCAAGAAGATCGTGACACTCGACCAGACATTATTTAGCCCATATATTCATTCCATCAATACCCAAAATGAATGACGTTCTTAGCTGGATCCGCAACAAAATATCATTTACTTAATTTCCATATCATAGGTTATGAAGAAGCCTTCCAGTACATATACAACATAACACATCCAGATGATAAATCAGGAGCAGAAGGAAACTTTGGCATCACCGTATCCTGTTAGGGTGTTTAAAAGTCGAGCATACATTTGCACCACAGAAGCTGCAAAAATTACAAGATTATTGCTCTTGTTTTAAATTTTTCAATCATAGCAACAGAAATTTAAGAAATGTTCATTCTTAGGCCTTTTTAATCTCCAATAGGTAGATAGTTGTTTTAGTCCTAGTGAAGAATTGCTTTTGATGGGAAAACACTCTTGTCTGAGATTGTGTTAACAAGGAAAAATATTAATGACCATTTCTTCTAACTCAGAAAATGGGGGAGAACAGAGTGACAGCCAGATTGAAGTAGCCCTAGCATGCAGAAACAATTGTGAGAGAAAAGGTTATAGACAGAATGGAGAGAGGGGAAGAGAGGGAGAAAGAGAGAGTGTGAGAGATAGATAGATAGATAGAGAAATAAAAGGTGGGAATCCACATAGGGATGGAGTGGACTGCTCACCCATATTCCCTCCTGGCCCCCCTCCCCCTCTGCTCCAGGAGTACCAGCAGCTCCCTGTAGGAACAACACAGCACTGATCACCAGCTCACAACACACAAAATGATGCACACAGATGTGTGTACACACTCAAATACGTTACAAACAAAAAGGAAAAATACACACACACACACACACACACACACACACACACACACACACACACACACACACACACACACACACACACACACACACACACACACACACACACACACACACACACACACACACACACACACAAGCTAACCGTAAAGATGTCCATTCAATCAAAGACTTCATAGTCCCACACTCAGAGGGACAGTTCACCCCTGAAGTCAAGATTCACGCAATGCATACTCATGAGTCTCCAGGCTCTTAATCTTGCCGTTTTATTTAATGGTCTGTCCCGGTAGCGTGGATCAGACGGGCACTCACTGACCTTAATTCCCGGCTCTCCAATGGGCCCTGGCTCGCCCTCCCCACCGGGGCACCCCTGGAGACACAATGACAGAGAAACACAGTGCTAGGTTTTGTTTTATTCATAAAAAGGTTTTCTATTAATCACCAAACGGCAAATACAAAAGGACAAACATTGAGGGAGTTGAGAGTAAAGACCAGCAAAAGACAAAAAAGGTGAATGGATTGGTCTGCTGGATTGTGTGGAGTTGCTCTATCTGACTCTGGGCTAATACATAAATACAAATAATAGGGAAAGATAAGATATTACCTCAAGTCCTGGCAATCCATCAGGTCCTGTGTCCCCTTGAGGTCCCTTGGGGCCCTGAAAGATAAAAGACCAACATTTGCCCCTTTTCCACTGCCAAAATAGTCCCGACTCTACTCGGTGCGGTTAGTGCAGCCCTACACTACACGGCACGGTACCAGTAAATTTTCGCTTTTCCACACAAAACCGTGGCCTGGAACTGGGCGGAGTCGGAGGGCGGAGTCGGAGGTGTTCAGGCGTGACGTCAGCTTCAGGCGACTAGAAAGTGCCATGCCGCGGTCAGAAAAAAGTAAACAACGATGGAAGCACTGGACGACATCGAGGCAGTACTGCTGTTGCTGATTGCTCTGTGGCTTGTAGCGACAAAAGAACACGAACGTATGGAAGAGTCGAGACGAGCGATACGAGAAAAAAAAAGGGAATTACATACATGACGGGTGGTGAATGTTTAAAGACCCCCGCGCTTCGTCGCACATATGTCGTCATTTCATCTAACCAATCAGTGGACAGCACTGTTCACGTGACATTTAGGCCCCCGACTCGTACCGGCTAGACCTACCTTTGAAACAGGTACGAACAGGTACTGAAAACCGTAACGGGTCCCGCCTCCAATCCGCAGTGGAAAAGCTCTCAAATCAGGGTAGAGTCGTGCAGAGCCGTGCCGTACCGTTGCGAAAAAACGCAGTGGAAAAGGGGCAATTGAGACCAATACCTGAGCACTATCTTATATTTTTCCCATTTTCTAAAGCTTGAAATTGTAGAACAACATTTTGAAATTACTTGAGTGTTTTAAATTATAAGAAAAACAAACGTGTAATTTGACAATGACAACCTTTGCAATTGGCCGCTGTTGAAAGACAATTGTTCTTTAAAAAATGTGATTGTTCGGAACTCCTCAATAAAAATCACACTGGCATTGAAGCGTCCCCTTTAATACGCTCTTGCTCAGGTTCAGAATAAATTCAAAACGTGAATGTGTAGGTGCTGAGCACCGCAGTTCCCCCAGAGCTGTCTGGACTATGATCTATAGAGAATTACAGTCGGAGTAACGGTCTGAAGGGGACAGTAAGTGTTTAGATTAATTTAGATTAGGATTGATGTATTTATATGTATTTACTGCTGATGTTCTAGCCCTGACTGCATTTTATATTTTATGTTTTTATATTTATTTTTATCTTTTTAATGTATGATCGGTGCTGTGCTGTTTGCTGGAACCTCAATTTCCCTGAGGGTAACCTCTCAAGGGATCAATAAAGTACTATCTATCTAAGTGCCACTTACTGATGAAAAATCATCTTCTTCAAATTAAATCTATTGATGAGAAACAGAGAGAAGAGAGAGACTGGTAGAAGCCTCATATCTAGGAAGATCCCCCTTATTCAGCAGACAGCAGGAGCAATTCCGCTATATGTCCGGTATCTGCGTGAATGCCTCTCACTATATTATTGTTATATTTAGCCAAGAAAGTGGAAAAGCATTGAAAAAAGGCAAGATCATTGTCTCCTAAATTATCCTTGGAAGGACAGAGGCAGAGGGCATCCCGGGCTCCTCACATGGTGTGTATTATGCAGCCATTGAAGAAGGCTTCCAAACAATATTGGTGAGCTGCTGCTTCAGAGAAGACTTACGGGTTCACCCACTGGTCCCTGTGCTCCAGCGCTGCCTTGAATTCCAGCCTTTCCCTGTTAGAACAAAAACATCGACAAAAAGGTTCCTTTTTATCATAACCATTTCATTAGAAAATTAAGTACAAGAAAACGATACAATATAAATATCCCAAATCAAAACAAGCAAATGAGAAATGTAAGAAATGTTGTGACTTCAACTTTGGGAGAACAAGAAAAGTGATGGGTCTGGGTAATTATATAATCCCCTGTGTTGGAAGACACTGACACATGAGCCCAGTTGCGTTTGTTGTTATAGTATTAAATCTCTTGGTTTGTTTTCAAACTGCCACCGTTTCAAAAGTGTATAAAGGGAATCTCCTTCTTTGATGTAGTTTGTCAAATCTATTACCTGGGTAGGATGTTAAGGAATAGGCATGGTTAATTGGCCTTTCTGTGATATGTAATCACTTGGCTATGCTTGATGAAACGACTGTGTTGCCAAGTGTTGAAAAGGTAGCTCTCTTCTTTGATACTAAAAAGTGTATTTTTAGGAGAGGTTTGGAAATGGCCCTATGGCCCCATAGTTGGAAAAGCTTTTTCAGGCAGATACTAACATGTGCTTCACCTTAATGTAGAAGCCTCTGAACATTTATCAAATATATTGAAATATATTTAAACCATTATATTCATAAATATGAACAAAATAAATGCCAGCAAATAAAACCCATTTCACAATGTGACTCAGAAAAGGACAGTTATTTACAATTTACAAAAAGGTGTGTAGTGGCTACATCCCTCTGTGATACTATGTGTTTTGTTTTTTTTACATTTAGATTAAGTTTAGATTCTGTTATCAATCACCTTTAATTACTAAATATTTAATAGGATAACTCATTTATTGAATTGGTTTAATTTAATTAATTTGTTTTGTTTTTACCATATATATACAACATATATTCAACCAGGATGCAGGAGCATGTGCAGCAACATATGCATATTGTGACGCATACACTGCAATAATTGCAGGTCACAGCACAGGGCTCCTCCTCTGTTTAAACTCAAGACTTCCTCTCTAATAAGGTTTACTGGCCCAGGGGTTGACACTTACGGTTGCCCGCTTGCCCGGGGCAACTAAAAATAATATTTGGGCAAATTGAGATTATTTCTGGTTGCCCGAAAGGGCAAGTGCATTTTTTAGGGTTTGTTCATAGATATTCATATATATTTAAGAGTTTCTAAAAACTGCAAAGCAACCATTTTCTTCCGTAAAATCACACAAAATAGATATATTTGCAATTGATCAGCGTGCTGTCTTTTCTTCTTTCGGACAGCGAGTTTACAGACACACAGCGCTACAGAGCGAACATAGCCCCGCCTCCTGTCACTCACTTGCAGTGTGGTCTCTGGCAGTGATTGGCAGTGATCTTTCGGCACTAGTCTAAGATGTGTTCCTATTCAATGTCTTCAAGAGTACTAATACCTTGGACATTTACATTACATTTGCATAAAATCCAGATGAAAACATGCAGGTCTACATATAACTGGGCGATAGCTTTAATAGGTTGCAACGGTGGACTGAAATCACTTCATAGCACGATGTGACCATTTGGTATATAAGTAAACAAAGAAGTTAGTTATTTTTTAAACACGTACTATGTGGAAGCTAACATTCAGCTTCAGTTTGAGCTAGGATGAGTTTACTGAGTTCCCCACAATTAGGCCAGGTGCCTGGCAAAAAGAGGCCCGTTCATGATTCTGATTTTAATTTGGGCAAGTGAACATCACATTCGGGCAATTCGAACATGACCTGTACTTGCCCGATGGGCAAGTAAGATGGTGCTTTTGAAACCTTGTGTCATCAACCCCTGCGGCCTCCTCTGCATGTAATTAGCAGGTGAAACGACAGGAGAGGAGGGTGTTCACTCTATTCCTTGTCATGCTGTTTACTGCCAAGAGGTGTATAGCTTTCACCCCACCCATCATCCATGTAAACGACAGCTTTAAAAGGTAATGTAAGGCAAAGTAAAAGTTAAATATATCACTCACCAGTTTTCCTGGAAGGCCTCTCTCTCCTGGGCTGCCTGCCTTGCCCTGTTTAAAAGGATGTTATAAAATGAATACAAAATATATAGAATAAATATCAATGTATAGTATGGTTCAGACAGATTTTCTTCAGACCTGGACTGGGTCACGGGTCACTGGGTACGATGACTTTACAGAGGAGTGCTTTATGGGAGCGCCGTTGTTATTACAAGATAAGATGGTACTTTATTGTTCTCGGAAACATTCCACATATTTACAAATACATTTCTGATTAATAGAAATTCACAGGTACAATCAAATCATTAAAACACATACTACACATCAAAAAATATACTAAATAACTATTTCCAAGTGATTTACTACACACTTTTGATAACTTTGTACTGCACTATACTATGTCAAAAGAGATGCTCCAAGAACACTACAGTAATTTGTCCAGGCGTTTAGCGCCATGCTTTAATCCCCACAATGATTGGACCCATTGGACTATGATTGGACCCATATAATCCAAACATAGTCCAAAAGGAACTGGTTTGCATTTTACCCAAAAAAGAGCCACTGGTTAGTTTCATTTAAAATCCATGCTCTATATCTTAACGCTACTTTTATTGGCTTGTCTAGTCAATACAATTCTAGCCTTCGCAAGGAGAGGATGAAACAGTCAAACCCTAGACAGTAGCTGCTGTAACATGTTTGTGTATTAAGTGGGAAAATGGATATGATACAAAGCCTTTTTTACCTTAAAAACCCCAGCAAAAATAGGGTTTACACGGTTTGTATTAGGGCAACGCCCACAAAAACTGATTTGTGCATGGCAATAGTTACATTTATATTTGTCTTTAAGAAGGTTGTCTCATATCTGGCTGTAGGTGAGTCTTGAAACTAAGAACTCTAGTGTTTAGCATTACAATTGGTTGTACTAACTTTAACCCTATTGCCGCTGTGTTTGTTTTGGCTGCTGTTGTTGTTTTTAGTAAGAGGTCATTGAGGATAGTTTCAATAGTAGGCTTGATTGGTGGGCGGAGCTATGGCTACCTGAGGTACCTTGTGCATTTAAAGGCTAGCTATTATTAGCGTCAGGACCCTGCAAACGAAGACCCGGGAAACAAAGACTAAGGGAGTCTCTCTGTGGGAGTCCCGGGAGACAAAGACTAAGGAAGTCTCTGTGGGAGTCCCGGGAAACAAAGACTAAGGGAGTCTCCCCGTGTGAGTCCCTCGAAGAAGACCAGAGAAGCCACCCTATTGTAGCTATGTGTCATTTATATTTACATTTACATTTAGGGCATTTAGCAGACGCTTTTATCCAAAGCGACTTACAATAAGTACATTTGTCATAAGAGGACATGTGTCGTACTTCACTCATCGTCAAAACGCCACCTCCTCTGCTCGGTGCAGCAACCCATCCAATCTGTGCAATCCACCGACCCTTGCCTACACTGAGCTTGAATTGATGGGAGGACTCTGGAACTGCCCATCAGCGGTCAAGAAGGCAGACTCATGACCCTCCACCCCCTGGCCCTGACGGAGACTAGGATCACTCCAGAGAACTCTGCTACTCCTGCTGCCCTCTCCACGTCTACTCATTCTCACGCACCCCAAGACCATCAGGGCGAGGAGGAGGGACCGGACTCCTCATCTCACTGATGTGGTCCTACCAGGTCCTTCCACTAGAACACAGATCTGCATTTGAACTCCACGCTGTCACTGTCATCCTTCCTATCAAGCTCCTCATTGTGATGATCTACTGTCCTCCAGGTCCCCTTCGTGACTTCTACGATGAGATGGATGCCCTTCTCAGCTGCTTTCCTGAAAATGGCACACCATTATCCATGGCGATTTCAACGTCCTGTCAGAGAAGTTGCACTCACCTGAATTAACCAACTTTTTCACTACCTTTGACTTAACACTATGCCATTCTCCTCCCACACACAGGGCCGGGAACCAACTTGACCTGATATTCACAAGGTCCTGCGGCACCTCTGCTCTCTCTGTTACCCCGCTCCCCGTGTCTGACCATCACTTTGTTGCTTTTTCTCTCCCCTTGAAGTCCTCTCCCCCCTCCTCTCAATTCCCCACATTGTCACCACCCGCCATAACCTCAAACCTCTCTCTCTCTCTCTCTACGTTTGCCTCAACTGTTCTGTCTTCACTACCTTCTGTCGAACGATATTCTCAACTATCCACCGAGGAATCCTCCGACACTCTGCTATCCTCCCTCTCCTCCTCTTTGGACTCCCTCTGTCCCTTCCACTCCAGATCTGCGCGATCCTTACCCCCCCCTCCTTGACTGTCCGAATATCTGCAGACTTATAGAGCAGAGTTGCGCGCAGCTGAGAGGAAATGGAAGATTTTAGACAGTCCTAATGATCTATCTCACTATCTTTTCCTCCTCTCCGATTTCACCTCCACTGTGTCAACAGCCCAATCTGCCTTCTACCGCACCACAATCAACTCCTCCACCTCAAACCCCAGGAAACTGTTTTCCTTGTTCTCATCCCTCCTCAACCCTTCCTCCCCTCCACCTCCTTCCTGCCTCACTGCTGATGACTTCGTTACCTACTTTACCCAGAAGGTAAAGGATATTAGCTCCTCTTTTATCCCTGCCTCCATCCTCCCTCCTGCCATCCCCACCTGTCTTTGCCCAATTTATCCCTCTCACCTGAACAGAATAATAACATATAAACATGCCACCACCTGCCCCCTTGACACTATCCCTTCCTCTCTCCTCCAGGCTGTCTCAAGCGACATCCTGCCACTTCTCACCACACTTTTCAACTCCTCCCTCACTTCAGGCATTGTTCCAGCGTCTTTCAAGACTGCCAGAATTAAGCCTGTCCTCAAAAAAACAAACCCTTGATACCACCGACATCCAGAACTACAGACCGGTATCTCTTCTTTCATTCCTCTCTAAAACACTGGAACGTGCCATCGCTAACCAACTGTCCTCCTATCTCTCATCTAACAACCTGCTTGACCCTCACCAGTCAGGCTTCAAGAAGGCACACTCAACTGGGACGGCTCTCCTCGTGGTGACTGAGTCTCTCTGTGCTGCCAGAGCCTCATCCCTCTCATCGGTTCTCATTCTCCTCGACCTGTCCGCAGCATTTGACACGTTGAACCACCAAATCCTCCTTGCCACTCTCGCTGAACTTGGCATTGCTGAATCCACCCTTTCCTGGTTCACATCCTACCTGACGAATCGCACTTATCAGGTAACATAGAATGGCTCCTTGTCCGTACCTTGCTCACTTGAAACTGGTGTCCCTCAATGCTCGGTACTGGAGCCTCTTCTGTTCTCCCTCTATACCAGATCTCGGGGCTCTGAAATAACATTACACAGCTTTTCCTATCATTGCTTTGCTGACGAAACTCAGCTATTTCTCTCTTTCCCCTCATCTGACAAAGCCCTGATAGCAACACGCATATCTGAATGTTTGGCAGACATCAGCACTTGGACAACTGCCCATTACCTGAGGCTTAACCTCAACAAGGCTGAGCTCCTCGTAATGCCAGGGAAAGATTGCCCACACATGGACCTACTGGTCATTGTTGAGAACATCACTTGCAGCATCCCCACCGATTAATGGTCAAGACTTGAACTGATGGTTTTCTTGATTTATTGAAATCCTTACGTTGTCAACCAATAAACCACCGTAAGAGCCATAAGCAAAGCACAAATACAATGCATTACCTAACTAGCCAGTGTCGTATATTAACCTAGCACAACATTCAGAATATATTAACTTAACACATGTAAGAAATGTCTTATTACCGCACAAAATCGTTTCAAAAGGTATTAACACATGTTAACCGTGTATTATTACATCAACACTGACCTTGTGCCTCTTCGGCGGGTGCTAAAACAATTAAATATTTAAACCGTATCGCTATCTTTGTGCCTTTGTTAACATTTCTGTTGTGTTCTGTTCTTTTCCTTCGTTCGCGCCAGGAAGTCGCTCTCAATACGTCAAATTATTACAACATAAAACTCCTTCCAACAAGGCAGAATATAGGGCAATAAAGACTAATAATAATTATAGCTCATGAATACTCGATATTGCTGTGTTTTCTTGAGAACTAATTTAGAAATTGGGTCCTTTACATCACTGTATCTCCTTCTCAACTGCCAGAAACCTTGTGTGGTACTGGACAATCAGTTGTGCTGCACTGCAAACATCACTGCAGTGGCCCGATCCTGCAGATTTATACTTTACAACATCCACAGGATCCGGCCCTTCCTCACAAGGGAAGCAGCTCAGCTTCTCGGCCAATCACTGGTCTCCCGCCTCGACGACTGCAACTCGCTCCTGGCTGAACTCCCTGCCTCTGTGATTAAACCTTTGCAGCGCATCCAGAATGCGGCAGCGCGCCTCATGTACAACCTACCAAAGTTCTCCCATGTGACCCCCCTCTTCCGGTACCTCCACTGGCTCCCTATAGTAGCTTGTATCAGATTCAAGATGATGGTACTGGCATACAACGCAGTCGATTAAACTGCCCCTGCCTACCTCCAAGCATTGGTAAAGCCACACACCCCAGCTCGATCCCTCCGCTCAACTACCTCAGCTGGACGACTGGTACCGCCATCGTTAAGAGCAAGCAAAGGTTGATCAACAAAGTCACAACTTTTCTCTGTTTTGGGACCTCAGTGGTGGAACGAGCTGCTTGCCGATGTCAGGATCGCAGAGTCGCTCACCAGCTTCCGCAAAAGACTCAAAACTCACCTGTTCAGAGTTCACCTCGACTTTGCATAGCTCCCCAGCCCCTTAGAGCCACTATTGTATGTTGTACATCCTGGCACTTAATGTATGCACTTATTGTATGCACTTAATCTACATTGCACTTATTCATAGCCTAGCGATTGTTAGTACTTGCACTTGGTTCTATGAACATCTTTACTGTACTGACAGTGAAATTTTGTTTCACTTCTTATGACAAATGTACTTATTGCAAGTCCCTTTGGATAAAAGCCTCTGCTAAATGCCCTAAATATAAATGTAATAGTGGCTCAGAGAGGTGGTCCACAGTTTGGTAGAGATGGGATATTTCTCTCTTTGGATCAATGAGGTGAATCTCACAGTCAGTAACAGCCATTTTTTTTTTGCATTTGGATACATAAAGAAGGCTTACAAAAAACCGGCTGTTAGCAGTGCATCAGTGCACATTTAAATTATTTGTTTTCACCACACTCCACAAAAAAAGGTATACTCTCACTAAGAACTCACTATGAATCCGGGTTCTCTGTTCTTCCCGATATCACCAGGTTCACCCTGCAAAGACACACCAAAGGCACATATAACTGGACTGATAGTGATTACTTATGCAATGCTATATTGTGGTGTTATTACATTACAGGAGAATGAGGGAATGAGATTTTAGTAGTCTCACTCCTCGCTCAAACTGTAATAACCCGTCATGGTAATTCAATCCCAATATACTGTGGCAGAATTATGGTGGCAGAAACACATCGATCATAACTGACAAAAGCGTTTTTTTAATTTTGCAATATGTTTTGGATATGCAGATCATATGCCAAAAAATGAAGTGCAAAAAAAAAACAAGAAACATAAAGGTTAATTAAGAATGCGTATGTATACCTTTGGGCCCACAGGTCCTGGGTCTCCAAGAGGGCCATCTGGACCCCGGGGCCCCTGGGAGACAGATCGCAAAAAAACTTTTTTAAAAGCTATGCAGTCCTAGCATTAACACAGACACATATGGCGTTTTTCCACAATACTCCACCAAACCGGCACGGCACGGCATGCATTGACTATCGATAGAGATATATTAGTGACCCAGGACTAATTGGAACGATATCTGCACTTTTAATCCTTCATAAACCTCTTAAATAAAGCTTATATAGTTGTTTTACAGTTATAGGAATGAACAAATAATAAAGAAGCAACTCCATTCATACGCATGACGATGCAAGTCATTCACAAGAATTCACAGTTTCAACAGAAACTTGGCACAGCTCGTGCGTTTGAACTGGTAATGGAAACGCAAGTCATTACGGTACGGCTTGGTACAGCAAGAAGTGATAATGGAAAAACACAAATTCACACACACATTCTCAATTCACAAGTATACTCTTAAGCAACCTGGCCTCAC
>OLKM01002850.1:32500-37500 GCA_900291075.1 Melanogrammus aeglefinus | reverse complement strand
TCCCTCTGCATGTGTCTTGTATTACAATCCCTCTCTCCCGTTGCGTCGCCTCTGCGATACAGACATCCAGTGCTCCTCCTTTGACTCTCTCAGAGGGCCCCTCTGATGGAGACTGACACATGACATGTTCTCCTCCTCTCCTCCTCGCCTCCTCCTCTCCTCTCTGGTGCCAGCGCGACGGAAGCCTTCTCCTCCCCTTTGCTTCCTCTATTGAACGGGTGCGATGGTCCGGCACCAGGGGTGTGTGTGTGTCTTTGTGTGTGTGTGTGTGTGTGTGTGTGTGTGTGTGTGTGTGTGTGTGTGTGTGTGTGTGTGTGTGTGTGTGTGTGTGTGTGTGTGTGTGTGTGTGTGTGTGTGTGTGTGTGTGTGTGTGCGCGCATGTATGTGTGTGTGTGCACTCCATTACAGTTCTCCGTCAGACCCAACAGACACGGTGTGTGACAGAACCCCCCCCCCCTCACCCCAACCCACACACACACACACACACACACACAACCACACACACACACACCACACACACACACACACACACACACACACACACACACACACACACACACACACACACACACACACACACACACACACACACAACCCAGCCGTGTTAATCTCACAGCCCCTCTGCATCACTACACAAACAAAGAGCCGCCATGGCATGAAAGCGGCGTCGGAGAGATGCACAGAGGCGACTCCTCTGCTCTGCCGTTGACGCCGGTGTCTCCAAGGTTTTACTGGTGTCTCTGTGGTTTCACTGGTGTCTCCACGGTTTCGCTGGTGTCTCCATGGTTTCGCTGGTGTCTCCACGGTTTCGCTGGTGTCTCCACGGTTTCGCTGGTGTCTCCGCGGTTGCCCCGGCATGCGGCACAACAGGAAGCGTTGTTCGTCGTCGTCGTGGGTGCAGGTCCGGAGTCGTACCCTCACATCCACCGTGGCTGAGGGTGGGAGAGGACGAGCAGCCCTGTGGTTGTGCCAGGCGGTGTGTGTGATTGCCTTGGTTGAAGCGCATTGTGTCCTGAACAGGCTTCCATAGGGTTTTGTGGACAGAGTGGCGGGAAGTGGGGGAGAGGTTGAACTGTGACTTGGGTTCAAAGACGGGTGAGCGTTGGTGATCGTTCTGCCCCCTAGTGTTGAAAAAATATTTCATGCAACTTTGTCACACAACCGAGTCGGTCTGCCTCTCTGACTGAATATCTCCTTGCTCGCTTGCGTGTCTGTCTGTCTGTCTTTCTGTCTGTCTGTCTGTCTGTCTGTCTGTCTGTCTGTCTGTCTGTCTGTCTGTCTGTCTGTCTGTCTGTCTGTCTGTCTGTCTGTCTGTCTGTCTGTCTGTCTGTCTGTCTGTCTGTCTGTCTGTCTGTCTGTCTGTATGTCTGTCTGCAAGGGCGGTTAGGAAAACCGATGCATGCACCTTTGTCACCACACAGTCTGTCCCTCTGCCTCTCTCCTGTCTGTCTGACGGTCTATCTGCCTGCCTGCGCGTCAGTCCGTCTGTAGGGCGGGTAGACAGGTAGCCGGGTCAGACGTGTCTTGATGGTGGCTGCGGTGTGCGGGGCAGACAGAGAGAGGTGCCGTAGCGTTGGAGACGCGGGGAGAGATGGAGAGAGCGATCAGCGAGTGGGGTCACGTATCCACGCTATGTGGGTCGCATGTGATTTCCCCTCTCACTCTCCCTCCCTCTCTCTCTCTCTCTCTCTCTCTCTCTCCCTCTCTGTCTCTCTCTCTCTCTCTCTCTCTCTCCCTCTCTGTCTCTCTCTCTCTCTCTCTCTCTGTCTCTCTCTCCTCCAGATGGTTCACCAGGTGCAACCCTGCCGCTGGGCTGACAGCGCACGCAGCCTACTTGCATACAAAGGGCGAACGCAACTGAACACACAGAAACGTCTCGTGGTGAGACAACACAGCTCGGGGTACACCGAGAGAACAAACAATGAGATCCGCAACCTCGTTTTTTTTTTGTGGGTTTTCCGCAGCATGCAAAGCCCTTTTCGGCTGATGAATAATGGACCGTACGAGGAAGTGAAGGGAACCGGGAGCGAACAGGTGTGACGTCATCCCCCCGCTCCACTCAGTAAGGGCCCAGAGTCCTGCTAATAATGTAAAACAACACTCATTTGAGAAGGGACGCCTCGCACCGCCATGTTAATCAATATTGTCATTATCTTCATTACTTAGTGAAGGATTCCCCGATGCCGCCTCGCTGATGAAGCAACGGCGGAGGAATAAGCGACAGGAGCGAGATGGAGAGGGAAGGAGAGCGAGAGAGCGAGACAGAGACAGAGAGAGAGAGAGGAAGAGAGATGGAAATAGAGATATACAGAGAGAGAGAGAGAGAGAGAGAGAGAGAGAGAGAGAGAGAGAGAGAGAGAGAGAGAGAGAGAGAGAGAGAGAGAGAGAGGAGAGAGAGAGAGAGAGAGAGAGAGAGAGAGAGAGAGAGAGAGAGAGAGAGAGAGAGAGAGAGAGAGAGAGAGAGAGAGAGAGAGAGAGAGAGAGAGAGAGAACGTAGAGGTAAAGGTGGAGAGAGGGGTTGATTATAATTACAGATTTTAGCAGCCTGTGCCTGAGCATAACCTGCTCATTAATGCCAGAGGGGGTGTGGTGCATGTGTGTGTGGTGTGCAGAGCATTTGTGCCAGTGTGGGTACTCACACACAGACACACACACAGACACACAGACACACACACACTCTCTCTCTCTCTCTCTCCCTCTCTCTCTCTCTGTCTCAGCCCTGTAGCAAGAGTTATCCCCAGCCTCCTTGTCTGCAAGAAGCCAACAGCGGCCAACACAAGTGGCCCATTTAGAATATAAACACACAGAAACCTGTTATTTCAATTGACCTTCGTCACATCAAGCTGTCAATGATCTCAGCCCTGAACTCTTAATTCTCTCTCTCTCTTCCTCCGAGGCAGACCGCATGGTAATGACCACTTGCTTTAGAATATATGAGAGCGAGGCAGAGACTCGAGAGCCAGACTGGGTGAGAGAGAGAGGTAGAGAGAGAGGTAGAGAGAGAGGAGAGAGAGAGAGAGAGAGAGAGAGAGAGAGAGAGAGAGAGAGAGAGAGAGAGAGAGAGAGAGAGGAGAGAGAGAGAGAGAGAGAGAGAGAGAGAGGAGAGAGAGAGAGAGAGAGAGAGAGAGAGAGAGGAGAGAGAGAGAGAGAGAGAGAGAGAGAGAGAGAGAGAGAGAGAGAGAGAGAGAGAGAGAGAGAGAGAGAGAGAGGGAGAGGGAGAGGGGGGGAGAGAGAAAGAGAGAGAGAGAGAGAGAGAGAGAGAGAGAGAGAGAGAGAGAGAGAGAGAGAGAGAGAGAGAGAGAGAGAGAGAGACAATCAGGTGAAGGTAAATGATATGCCGGGGCGTGGAGCCTGACAGTGTTTCTGGTGTCGGTGAGACAGCCAGCAGCGTTTATGGAAATGGACAGAGCTTAGGGAGTCACCATTACCGCTGTTCTCCTTTTTACCATCCAAACTCCCAACAACAGACACACCGAGAATATTAGGACAAATTTAGCTTTCCTTTGTCAAGGCAACTCGCATATCATCATTTTACACCTGATCTAGGAGTTTAATGACAGTAATGACAGGCAGCGTTGTCCATTTGATTTATTATTCATTATTATAATTTTTTCGCACCACTTTTTTTTTCGCAGTCACACTCTATTTTAGAGTTTCGACGGTCTCAATCCTGTTTATAGATCTGGGGTCACATTCTTCGGCTATCTGTGTACAAATTCATTCTTTTTAGCTATTCAATGTCGCTGTGTGTTTACGGTGTGAACTCTACACCCAGTTGTTGCAGATATTACGCATTTCTCGGTTTCTGCGTTGGCGGCAACGTCAGGCGGTTATGCTGATGAGATGAGAGGCGTGCTGTGATTGACTGAGTTGTCGCTGTAAACAGCCATTATCATACCCATCTCCAGGCCATCTCCGCTCATCTCCATACGCCGTGGCAGCGGCGCGCTCATGGGGCCCGGGATCAGGGAAAAACCAACATCATTCCAATCGTAAAAACTCTCTCTCTCTCATTGCGTTTTTAAATCAAAAAGCCGTCGTTTCAATGCCAGACATGAGCTACGGTATCTAATTGCATTTAGCTCGTTATATTGACACGTTCGGACGTGCGGCGTCACTCTATACGCTGCGCCCTGAAACCTATGGTGATGTTGATGTGATGTGGGGGGAAACGCAAATACGCCCGGAGACGGGATAATTGGGAAACGGAACGTCACAATCGGTTTGGGCCCTAACCGCGAGCACTGATTCGCTTAGCGGTGGCTTCAGAAAAACTTCCTCTCCGGATGTTTGTTATTTTTTCCCGTGTGTGTGTTTACCGCTGTCAGCCAGTGAATAAAAGGCATGGTAAATGGAGGTAATGAAATTTCATTTGCATATCGTCTCACTTTGAGGATTTAATAGGTTTCGATGTGCACGTTCCGAAACCATTAATATTTATTGTAATAAGGCTAAACGATGCTAAAACACTTTCCAACGCCGAGCCGGGGAGGAAAATAAATACATCAGCGGGCGGTTTCCGTGAGAGTTGCGGGCAGTTTCAGAACTTCAGGTATTGGCAGACAGAAGAATGAGCTGAACTGCTGCGACAGCCCGTATCATAACATGTTGAGTCTGCAGGGCCCGTGCTGTACTGTGCTTTTCTCGAAAGGCTATCCTGACTAGCAGCACCAGGCTCATATTAACCTGGGTGAACCTGGGTTGCCAGCGCTGTATCTGCAATTCTCCTTGTTCCGTTCCATACCACTGAGTGATCGGTTCCGGTCCATGCCGGTTCATGTCATCCAACCAGTTCCCCCCCAGCGATCCCTGAACCCCTAGTTTCTGTTCGAGCTATACTGCGGGTCGGTAGCCTCTCGGTTAAGCCCGTTAAATCAGGCGATAATGTCCTTCTATGTTTAAGAGGTTCTAGCACTTCATTACAGACCGAGGGACACAACCTTCATGTGATCCTTACTACTGTGCGCTGTAGCACTACACGTCTGAGTGTCCCACGCAAG
>OLKM01002850.1:0-22500 GCA_900291075.1 Melanogrammus aeglefinus | reverse complement strand
TAAGTACTGAAAAAAGCACAACACAACTAGGCGACAGATCAGAAAAGATTGAACACCCTTTTTTACGTCATCGTAACTTTGTAACAATGTCACAATCTCCATGCGGCAATTGCAAAACCACACAAATGGAAAAAGCATGATGAAACACTTGAAACTAACGCATTCATGTTTAGCAAAGCTTTGCCATAAAAGCCGTGATGTCATGAGGAACTCTAGACAAATATGTTAATATTCTCATCTCTCATCTCATCAGAAGCATAAATTCATCTGGGGCCCAAGCAGTCATCAATACAAAGATAGCATGCAATGTCTACGCACTATTGTCTCGTATGCTGTGCAGCGATCATCATCCATATCGAAGATTTCTCTTTCCTAAACACCACACCATGAATCTCTTGCTCCCTCTCTCTCTCTCTCTCTCTCTCTCTCTCTCTCTCTCTCTCTCTCTCTCTCTCTCTCTCTCTCTCTCTCTCTCTCTCTCTCTCTCTCTCTCCTCTCTCTCTCTCTCTCTCTCTCTCTCTCTCTCTCTCTCTCTCTCTCTCTCTCTCTCTCTCTCTCTCTCTCTCTCTCTCTCTCTCTCTCTCTCTCTCTCTCTCTCTCTCTCTCTCTCTCTCTCTCTCTCTCTCTCTCTCTCTCTCTCTCCCTCTCTCCCTCTCCCACTCCCTCTAAACGAGGCCCTAATTGCATGATTGAGAAAGTGCAACGGCACTCTATAAAAGCCTGTCCGTGCGTCTGTGTCAGACGACTTACACAAGAGAGAGTGCTTGTAGTCTGCTGTCCGTGTGTGCGCACACACACACACACACACACACACACACACACACACACACACACACACACACACACACACACACACACACACACACACACACACACACACACACACACACACACACACACACACACACACACACACACACACACACACACACGCACAGCAGAGACACTTAATGTAGATGGATCTCATTGGTCTCTGAAGATGTAGTTAACATGTCTGTGGGACTATGGCCCCTCTGCCAAGATATAACATGACCCATTAACCAAATGAATTGCTGTAACAGGCCGTGGTCGGCTCACACTATCCAATTAAAGAAATCATTCGGCCACACAATGCCACCATCACAACAACAATGTCCGTCTTTGGTAGAAAGATATGAACGTCGCCAAACAGAGTTACAAAGAGTTACGACTATTTATTGACAGGTCGGGTGTGTTTACCTCGAAAAGGCTACTCGTCCCCAGGGTTCAATAATGAAAACAAAAATAACCCACGCCTCTTCTTCCAAGCCTGGCTTGTGCCCTTTGAGCTGGGTCACAAACGCCCGGCCTGGTTTCACAGATGACGATGATGGTGATGTAAACCAGATGTAACGCAACACGCTCACCAGGACCTCGGCCACCAGCTGAACTACGCATAAATAATGCATCTGGGGCAGCCCTTCATTCACAGGTTTGCGCACTGTCCTCCGCGGGCCATACGATCAATGTCCCCGTATTACCCAGCCCATCGGCCTCTGCTCCCCCACCTCCCATCCCTACGGCAACCCCCACCTCCCTCCCCACCCCCTCCCCTCCAGTCCACATTGCCATTCACTCCCTCCCCCCACACCCCCCCCCCCCTCCAATCCCTACACCCTCCTACACCCCCCCCACCCCCAATGCCTCTTTCATGTGTCCCCCCCACGGGACCCAAACAAAACAGTGGTGTTCTACAGCGAATAAGGAATTAAAATACCTAGTGATCCATCATGAATTATTTGAGCATTATTGATTTGTGCAAATGTTTCGTTTATTTTATTTTTTTCCCCTCCTTCCCATCAAAGTCCGTGACCGCAGCTATTAGGGCGGTTTAGTGATGAAGGTGTGACCCCATCGTTAAATAAGAAATACCAAATGAAAGGTCTTGCCGAGGATGTGCTCGGTCATGAACGACTGGGAGAGAGAAAAAGGGAAAAAGGCAGTAGAGGGAGGGTTTGAGCTTAAACCATTGTCAGGGAATTATCGTTTTTTTTCCTCTGGAAATCGGAGAGGCATTTAGGAGAATAATGCAGATTTCATGCTTCTCTTCATATCCGAGGTCCCGGTGCCCACTGGGTAGTTAGCAGTGAGAGAATACAGGGAAAGATAACAACTCAAAAGGAACAGGCCACCTCATGTATCCTTAACATCGCAAGCGTTAATGTTCAGCAGAATGTTCTTGGGTTTTTCTGTTATGTCGGATCCCTTTGCCCTAAAAGCCTGATTTAGCTGGCAGACAAGGCTTTTGAACGCAGAATATGCTGTATTCTCCACGGATGGGGAAACGCAACGCTGCAAGACAACCAATAAATGGAGGCAACCAGACAACCAGTGAGCAACCACAAGATATCTAGGCCCTGCAGAACAGCCAGAGGAACAGCGATAAACAAACACTTAATCACTGTCATTAATAAGACTGGGGGATAAGGTCCCAGTGGCTCGGAGAGCGAGGGACTGATCAAGTTCTCCACCACAGACATTATTACATGTTTTCTGTATTGCACTGCGGCTGTAAAAAAGCATTCATGCCACCAAACCATGTTCTTGTATATACTACTTTATTGCCTTTTTTGGCAGCTGCCCCGGTCCCTACAGAACACCATGATGATGTTTCAGAGATGAACAGGGCCAACAAGGCGCTTATATCTCCCCAAATGTTATCAGAGGGTATAGAAACTCGTGCTGTTTTTTTTTCATTTCTTTATTTTTCCGCTCATAAATGTGTTTTGAATCTCATCCCTTTTGATTTGAGAATATTCCGCCAGTCGTCGAGAATGATTCCACGGCACCAAATGGGCGGGAAGTGAAGCTCTTTAACTTGCACGTCAGAATGTTAACAGGAGCCGGTCCAAGGTGTGACGACACAACATGGGTCTATTACAGCAGGATTATGGAGTGATTTAACCCCCACCCCCCCCCCATTTGAACCAATCCTAGCTAGAGTTTCCTGCTAATTGAGCTAAAGCGACTACCCCTTTAAATAGCATAGGGGGAAGGGCTAACGGGTGTGTGTGTGTGTGTGTGGGGGGGATGTGCAGTACCTCTTGGCGGCCCGCCAGAGTCTGATGTGCTTTTAGAATCGTTCACCCCCCCCCCCCCTCCCTCCCACATTCGGGGGAGGGGGGGGGGGGGGGTTAGAGGGCACAGGTTACAGGATGCAGGTCAAACCCCGAGCAAGGTGTTTGATTGTGAGTCTGCGAGGTGGGGGACCCCCTTGGCCCTGCAGCCCACCTGTACCCAGCGCTGTGTCCTCCTCTCTCCCCCTCTCTCCTCCTCAAGTAAAGCATGGCAGCCGGTGGCGGTGTACAGTATAGCGCGCTGTGGGGATCCACCAACAGGATGGCGGAGGGTCCTCTGGGGGCTGAGGCGGTTCTAATAGCGGGGGTCTCCCACCCTTCCACCCCGCGATGCCTGGCGCTCGCAATCTCCACCCTCCGCCTCTGTCTCGACCCTCCTCCCGTTCGCAATCTCCACCCTCCGTGTCCGTCTCCCTCTCTCCCCCACGCCCTCTGTCTCTATCTTTCTGCCTCGGCCCCTCCTCTTTCTATTGCTCTCCCCCTTTACATTTCTCTCCCTGTCCTACTCTCCCTCCCTCCCTCTCTCTCTATGTCTCTCTCTCCCCCCCCACCCCCCAACCCCTCTCTCTCTCTCTCTCTCTTTCTCTCTCTCTCTCTCTCTCTCTCTCTCTCTCTCTCTCTCTCTCTCTCTCTCCTCCTCTCTCTCTCTCTCTCTCTCTCTCTCTCTCTCTCTCTCTCTCTCTCTCTCTCTCTCTCTCTCTCTCTCTCTCTCTCTCTCTCTCTCTCTCTCTCTCTCTCTCTCTCTCTCTCTCTCTCTCTCTCTCTCTCTCTCTCTCTCTCTCTCTCTCTCTCTCTCTCTCTCTCTCTCTCTCTCTCTCTCTCTCTTCAGGCGAACTGGCTTCATTTAAGCCAGCTGTCTTGATAAGGTTCCAGAAACCGTCATAGGCAGGTAGATGGGAAGCAGATTGAATGTATAATACAGAAACTCAGGCCTCGGTTAGGTGTTATGCAATATGTTTTATCTGGGCGCAAGTAGGCTAAAGCTAAAGCCTTAAAGCCATTAGGATATTCCCATTTAATGATTTAGCCAGATCAATTATTGAACAATGAGAGTATCTAGCTTGATATCTCTTTCAGACAAATAAAAAACATTTGTTTCAACACTCACAGTGTGTGATGGGCCATACGAGCAGTGGCGGCTCATTATCCAATCATCTTTGTTGGTTTCTATGGTAGGCATGACTAAGCTCAGGGTTGGAAATTTGACCCATATCATGTTGGTTCAATGAATACATCAAAATAGTGTGGTAATTGATGGGAAATATTGTATAGTATTCTATGTTTTACATGTTATGAAAATACAAATAATACTTATAATAACACTTCTAATTATTAGTTTTATTATATAAATAAATAGATACATTAATACATATTATGTTTTTATTTTTTGTAATTTTCTTACTATTATTATTATACAAAATATATTTTTTGTTATTTGTATTATTTGTATGATTATTACCATTAATTTTGTAATATAACATAATATTACTATTTAAAACTGTACTGTGTGTCCCTAAATGTAAGGCCTACCATGCAACTGCTATTAAATAGAATCCACTGTAAATACCAATATGTAGCCTACTGAGCACATTCTGTATAGTGTGTGTGTGTGTGTGTGTGTGTCTGTGTGTGTGTGTGTGTGTGTGTGTGTGTGTGTGTGTGTGTGTGTGTGTGTGTGTGTGTGTGTGTGTGTGTGTGTGTGTGTGTGTGTGTGTGTGCTGTGTGCGTGTGTGCGTGCGCGTGTGTGCGTGTGTGTGTGTGTGTGTGTCTGTGTGTCTGTGTGTGGGTGCGTCTGTCTTTGTGTGCGTGCGTGTATGTGTGTGGGAGGGGAGGGGAGGGGGGAGAGGAAAAATATGATTGAGGCCCCTTTAAGAATGTTTGGCCATTAAACGACATCGTTGCTGCGCGAAGAGCATCATTTTTCGATGTGTGCTCTCGTGCTCATTTCCCTTAGGCCCTGTTGATTGGGCGCCGCATGTGGATACCTCGCGCCAATGGCGCAGCATGTCATTTTCCAAACAGCACAAAAAAACAAAACAAAAAACAAGATCAGAATGGTGTCGAGCTGGAACACGTGTCTGTTTTGGCGTATGAATGAATTAATGAAATAGCCTACGCAATGTGATGCACTTATCACGTTAAATGTTTGTCGTTAAGTGCTTGGAAAGATATTGACGCTCAACCGTGGATGATTTATTCATTTTATAGATTGAATGCGTTTTTTTATGCTGTGGAAAAAAACAGCGATTTAATCTGTAATCAACACACTAGATCAGTATGATGGGCATTTCGGATGGGTATATCCGTTATTGATTTCATGTTAATGATATTAACGATCGTCCTGCAACTTAATTGGTCTCCTTTTCGAGTAAATACGAAAGGCCTATGCAGAGAAGACATACTTACAATGTGCAAAAGTTGCATAACAAATGTAGGCCTATATTTTTTTTAGGGGAAAACTCAAAGTGTGTGTGTGTGTGGGGGGGGGGGGGGGGGGGGGGCACCCGACGTACACCTCCTTTGTAAACGCAAGTTTATAAAGAAAGAAAGATAGTAATGATTGTGGCACGCGATCGGGGAGCAGAGATCTGCGTCTTAAAGGGGATTTAGGTCCATTAACAACAAAAGGCGCGATTCGTGGCACGAGGGGAGAGACCTCGACTCGCGCGTGCGTCGGCTCGTGTGATCTAAAAACGCGGGCTTAGTGATAAATGGAACCCTATCAAAACGCGCCATTAGAGCGCTGAGCTGTGAGCGCGCTCCCACTGCCGGGGCGCTCGGGGTATCATACCCAGGGGATGACGCTCTTCTCTCGGCCTTTTTTTGTTTGTGTGTGAGACTGGACTGACACACTTCTTTCATAAAGTGTCAATGTCCTTATAGACTCCTTATTATTTTTTATATAAATAATAAAATATGCAGGGGAACTAAATGGAGGCCTGTTATTGATAATATATGTATTATTATTAGGCTATATTTTTAACTGTAAAACATATCTAAATATGAAACTGCCTTTTCAATTAATATCCCAAGGGTTCTTTCATCATAAAAAAGGGTTTATGTAAATAAATATTTTAATTTAAAACAATTCTAATCATTGCTCAAGTCCAATACATTTAGCTCATGCAAAAAGCTACTTTCTATGCAGGCATTTTTTTTAAAATAAAGGAATATTTATAAAATTCGTTGCAGTGTTACAATATAGCTCCGCCATCACAATTTGGAATGGGCCACCACCAACAATTAAAGAAGTAGAGGGCCCATAGTTTATTAGGATTAAATTATACAGACCCAAATTACCGTAACAATAACATACATTAGGCTATGTAATATAATAATATCTATTGAAAAAAATGCTTTAATCTGATAAACAACCTCCACATTTTTCAGCACGTTATAGCCTATAAATATATATGTGGTGATAATGTACTTAAATCACCTTTCTGATACAATTGCTATGCCGATTATCTAGCCTATAGGCCATTTTAATTCTTCGAGCTGCAGGCCTGTGTTTCTATTAATTCACAAGAAACTCTGGATCGAAATTGTTCAGATAGAGAGGAATACGTATTTAATCTTAATTGTCATCCCAACAACAGCAAAAGAGGTGATTTGTAGCTAATCTTCTAATAACGTCATTAACAATTCCACCTAAATAATTAAATTTAACGTACCACCCCCCCCCTCTTCCCCCCAACCCCAACCCTCCACGTGCGTAAGCCACCGTATGCATTTTAATGGCCCTGTAATTTAATTAACCACCTCTATACCACAACATTGATTTCTGGAAAAAGCTGCTGAAAGTTGAAATCTGAAAAGTCGAGCCGCCTGTAATTGCCCAAGACAGAGATGGGGTGTGTGTGTGTGTGTGTGTGTGTGTGTGTGTGTTGGGGAGGGGGGGGGGGGGGGGGCTGGGCTGAGGTGGCCGTGTATAAATAGTGTGCTCTCAAACACACAGTCATAACAGCAGGAGTGATCTCACCTCTTCCTATTCCTCCTCCACCCCTTCCATCGCTGCGATCAGGGAAAGAGAAAGCAGCCGCTCCACGGTACAGCAGCAGACTGCAGAACGGTGGATTTTTGCGTGTGTGCAGGACCACTAAAAAAAAACACCCAATCCCCGCGCCATCATGGAAGAACTTACGGCGTTCGTCTCCAAGTCTTTCGATCAGAAAACCAAGGAGAGCAGCAAGGAAAGCGCCATCACGTATCGGGAAGTTTTGGAGAGCGGCTTGGCGAGAGCCAGGGAGCTGGGGAACTCGGAGACGAGCTTGCAGGACATAACGGAGAGCAGCCACTGTCCGGTGCATCTGTTCAAGGAACACGTTGAGCTGGAAAAGGACAAATTGAAGGACTTTAATGTTTCAAGGGCCACAGAAGGTAATGATTGTATTTTAGTTTTTTGGGGCGAAAATAATGTCATGTCGGGAAATGGAAAGGAAATGCGTTGTCCGTCAATGTTGGGTTGAGAAGCGATTTGTGCAAATCGCGTAAAGCAAAATCGACTCGTTTATTGTGCTTTTATAACATACCTTTTTTTGTGTTTAATACCATCTGGAAGCAAGCATTGCAATGTCTGCTGTAGGGCCTATTGATTGCCCAAAATCTTCGGCCCTGTCTTCTTGATTACTTTAAGATTGCTAATCAATTGCAAGAGTCCCGTTGAATTCGGGTGTCTGTATTATATTAAAAAATATATTAATTGTGTTGCCAATTACTTATTTTAAACACAGTTAATAGTAGGTCTATATATATTGTGTATAGCCTACTTGAAATTTGTCAATACAATTCCTGTTCTAAATTTATTTATTTTCTATTTCCAAAAGTCAGTAGACCTATATGGTCCCCAGAACAATTAAGATCGGCCTGAATTAAATGAATCAAATCCATCCCATCAAATGAAATCCCAGATCGCTAGCAGTTTTGACTGCACTTATACCGTCCGTATGCCTATACTAATAAACTTTTCATGTACTATAATATGCCTTTTGTGTTGCAGCAGGTGTAAATGCTTCACTGCAAAACCCTGCAAAAATACACAACATAGTGGAGCACTCGGTACAATAGGAAAACAAATGTCTCTCTGTCATCAAATGGTATTAATTAAAAACAACAGATGTATTCTGATCGCTCAATGAATAACAATTGTAGGTCATTGTCTGGATGCTGAAATGTAAAGAATTGTCCTCATCCGTACATTGTATACATAAAGCGCGCAGGAAAAGACAAACAGGCCTTCTAACAGAGAAAGTTGTTGTTGCTGCCCAGTACATATTTGTAGATCCAGTTCTTCCAGAGATGTCAGACAAGGCCTAGAGTTAATGCCGCACAGGCTTTCACTTCATGAGCCTTGATCTCTCACTCTCATAGTTAGGATTCCTATATCTCTCATTCTCACAATAGCAAAGTGCACATGTTTAGATGTATAAAGCCCAAGCAGGCTCGTTTGTGTTTATTTGTGTTTTTCTTTTTTACGTGTGACCTGTTGGCCTATGTGTGTGTGTGTGTGACCTGTATGTGTGATAATAGTCTTGTGCATGGTTATAGCAGTGCGTGCGTGTGTGTACGACCTTTTAAGCAGTGCCAGTGCGTGTGTATATGTGCGCGAGCGAGTGCATGAGTGCATGTGTGTGCATGCATATCGACAGGCATCAAATAACACAAATCCTATATTCGGACCACCATTTGAACGCAGGGATATACGAGTGTAAAGAGAAGAAGGAAGACGTGAAGTCGGAGGACGAGGACGCCCAGAGCAAACTCAAGCAGCGGAGGAGCCGCACCAACTTCACCCTGGAGCAGCTCAACGAGCTGGAGAGGCTGTTCGACGAGACGCACTACCCGGACGCCTTCATGCGGGAAGAGCTCAGCCAGCGGCTTGGCCTTTCGGAGGCCAGAGTGCAGGTGAGGGAAACGCATGGACGGGATGCGCGGAGACATGCACGCGGGAGCCCGCAGCTTCTCTCCGTCCATTGGTTGATGTAGATGTTCCATACAGCTCTTGTCTAGTCAGTCGATCCTACTCTGTTCAATGGATTATATACTGGTTGTATTATTCAACATATTTGAGTAGGTCCCATCTTTAACCCTTAGTTTGCTCAAGCTTAAATCAGCAAATAACTAAATTAAATGCAAAAAATATTGTAGGCCTTTAGGGCATATTTTATAATTATGATGCACGTTTCAGCTCTGTGTGGCGGATTTTAAGATTTTGAATATTCGTCCACTGCAATATTTAATTTCTTTATTTTTTGGGCTTTTTTATCCCCTTGGTATACAAATAAATGTTGAACCAAGTTAAGGATAACTTGTAACGTGCACTGCTAGGGACATTGTTGTGGTGTTTAAGGTTGCCTCGTAGTAATTACGCATCTCAATTTAGCCGTTGTATTGATACGTATGGACAGCATGTTTATTGGTGGCCTGCTCTCAGATATTACGATTCATAAAATAGGACATCAATTAAGACTTGCGTTTACATGCCTGCAAGATGTTTCTTGCAAATAATTTGAACAATGCAACAATTAATGTTCAATCGAAGGTTTACAAAACGATGAATAAAAAAGAAAAATGGAATTTTAAGGAAGCACAGTCATAACCCATTCAGCTTTTCCCATTCATATTTGCCATATATTACTATTATTAATACTAATAATAATGATAATAATAACCACAATAATACAACACATTAATAATAAATACACATTTACTCACAGAAAAAAAAGGAGAATAAAACGAAACGTTTAATCTAGGCTTTAAAGCAGAAGTGTAAAGGATACGACAGGCTACCCCCTCAACACGTGGACCATTGGGAACCAACACGCTTTACTTTCAATTCGTGGCTACCCTTCGACGTAATCCTTGTAAACATCAGCCATTGTCTTAATGTGCTGGCTTGTGTGTGTGTGTGTGTGTGTGTGTGTGTGTGTGTGTGTGTGTGTGTGTGTGTGTGTGTGTGTGTGTGTGTGTGTGTGTGTGTGTGTGTGTGTGTGTGTGTGTGTGTGTGTGTGTGAATGTGTGTGTGTTTGTGTGTGTGTGTGTGTTTGTTTGTATGTGTGTTTGTGTGTGTGTTTGTGTGTGTGTGTGTGTGTGTGTGTGTTTGTGTGTGTGTGTGTGTGTGTGTTGTGTGTGTGTGTGTGTGGTGTGTGTGTGTGTGTGTGTGTGTGTGTGTGTGTGTGTGTGTGTGTGTGTGTGTGTGTGTGTGTGTGTGTGTGTGTGTGTGTGTGTGTGTGTGTGTGTGTGTGTGTATGAGTGTGTAAGAGTGTGTATGAGTGTGTGTGTGCGTGTCTCTACTCCGCTGTTCAGTTTTGTAATCAGATGAGCAAGCGGCAACGGATTACAACCCGCCTCGCTACCATCTCTAGTTGTCAATTGTCGAGGTTGGGGGGAAAAGCCTAACATAATATAACACAAAATAACGATGAGCAATACGATGTACGGAGGGAATAAATCACATTACGACTCCGGGGCGAGCAAAGAAAGCATTAAACCACAGTTTCTGCTCAGAAATCACGGAGGTTTTCGTTCGGAAGAGACCGCTTTTCGATCGTCCCAGCAGATCCATTGAAAGTGGATTGAGGGACAGTGGGTTGATGGAGGGTATTAACCCGCACTTAGACGCCGGGACAGGAGCCCCGTGCGCTCCGTGCAGCTGTCACGAATCTAATTGAAAGTTATGAGAGCTTGGTGAAGAGCCGGCAGTAATTCGATTTGGACTAATATCTCTCGGTTTCTGGTGCAGCAGCTAAATTAAATGTCATTATTCACTGTCTCTAATAAAAATCAAAAGGAAATGAGATTAGGGGGTATTTGCGAGGCGCATCATTGAGTGGTCCTTAATGAAGAAATAACTGTCTCAAGCAGTGTAGTTCACTTTACTTAACATACTGGCTCATAATTGGAATTGATCCCGAGCTGTCTAATATTGCCCTGGATTAATCCGATTTTGTTTTTCTGCTTAAATTTTAAAAACACCTGCTTTTCTTAAACACCAACAGTTTCCTTCTATACAACATGATAACATAACCGAGCGTTTGCCACAGTTAGTCTAGAGTCTTTATACTAATAATCCTAATAACAATAACCAAAATACTACTACTAATACTTATACGAATTATAATACTACTACTAGTACTGCTAAATAAATGAGTACACAAAATCGAAATAATATTTATATTGGCCTACTATAATCCATTATACTGCAAATTGAATAATAGGCTTCCATAATTAAGAATTTCATTAATATAGCCTATTCAATGGCATTAAAACGGGATGAGGCCATTAACAGTCTTCACAATGTCTTCTTCAGCAACATGCACTCCGCCTTATCGACAAGTGGATTATAGGAGCATCATCGACAGATGCACAACGATGATCTTGTTCCTCCAAATGGCTTCGGCACCTTGAGTAATTAGAGTGCGCCCTTTGTGGTCCGAGTAGTCGCTAATTTTGCAACTGTAAATGATAATCATTACAGGGTCGGAGGGGAGAGCAGATAATGTTATTCATGAAGGGCAAATTAGGTTGATGATGATTAACAATAGGCCGTAGCCTATAGGCTTAACTTCATAGCGAGAACAAATTGGAAGGATGTTCAGGCTTACGTTTCTTTTTGCTTCTGAAATGAAGGAAAACTTTTTTTCATAAGGCTATAGTAAACATAGTCCCCCCCCCCCCCCCACACACACACACACACATACACTCCCCCTTTTTCCAAAAAGATTTGTATTTAATTTTAAAAAGCAAGCATTCCGTATTAAAATATAAGGACATTATAAGTAGCAACATTTTGATCAGAAATGACTAATTTGTACAATGATATGTTGTGATATGCATATTTAACAATGAAACATTTGGGTTGAATGAGCTTAGCCAATAACACAACACGTTTGCACTTTGATATTACAGGTGTGGTTTCAAAACAGAAGAGCAAAGTGTCGAAAACAAGAAAACCAGATGCACAAAGGTAACTACGATTGTATGTGATCCACACTTTCCAGAAAATCCTTTATCAATTTTTAACATTTGTGTCCGTCAATTAAGAGTATTGGAATTATTAAACATACACAAATGTTTCTCATTTTAACACTACAATATTCCTTTTGTAATTTTTTTTAAAACTGTTTGTGAATGGAAATGTGAACTGCAGTCTCTTGATCTCACATAACAACAACTGTCTGGATGTCTGACAGACATCTCTCCCTTCTCCCCAGGTGTGATCCTGGGCACTGCCAGTCACCTGGACGCCTGCAGAGTAGCACCCTACGTCAACATGGGAGCCCTGCGGATGCCCTTCCAACAGGTACAGCCACTGTCCCAACGCCATACCATTACCACAGTGTGTGTGTGCACAGCCCTGAGTATGAGCTGGGGGCCCTGAGGGAATCTGGTCTGGGAGCAGATTGTAGAATAGCAAGGGGATTGATTTAGTGTTTCATTTAGTATTTTGGAAGCCAATGATTATTCTTTTACTTGTATTTTCATTTTTTTTAAAGAAAGATCTAGAGGCTAGGTCACTGCTTTGGAGCGTGAGGGGCCTGTTGAGCAATGTAAGACCATTGGGAACGCCATTTGACAATTTGGAGTTTGAGTTAGTGCTGCATGATGGGGCTTTTTAGTTTGTGTGTGTGTGTGTGTGCGTATGTGTGTGTGTGTGTGTGTGTGTGTGTGTGTGTGTGTGTGTGTGTGTGTGTGTGTGTGTGTGTGTGTGTGTGTGTGTGTGTGTGTGTGTGTGTGTGTGTGTGTGTGTGTCCCTTTCCAAGGCATATGCATACATACCCAAACCAGAGTGTGTGTGTGTGTGTGTGTCTGTGTGTGTCTATGCTCTTAGTTTAGCATTGTTGTGTGTTTGTGTGACTAAGTGTTGCTGCTGTTGCGTCAGGTGCCTGTTGTAGGATTATGTAGCTTGGTTGCAAACAACCCCAGCTCACCTTTCACCTCCTGGCTGTGATCTTAAGGCAGGAGGGTAGGCAGGTGTAGTGTGTGTGTGTGTGTGTGTGTGTGTGTGTGTGTGTGTGTGTGTGTGTGTGTGTGTGTGTGTGTGTGTGTGTGTGTGTGTGTGTGTGTGTGTGTTAGGGTGTGTCAATTTGTCTGTGCTTTTGTCTGTGTGTCTTTGATAGTGTGTGAATTATGTGTGAATGTGTGAGTGTTGGTTTGTCTTCATGCCTTCTTGTTAGTATAAATATGTCTTGTGAGTTTGTGTGTGCCTGTGTTTCAGTGTGTGTATATGTTTGTGTGTGTGAATGTGTTTGTGCGTATTTGTGTGTGTGTGTGTTTGTTAGTTTATGTCAGTATGTGTGTGTGAGTGTGTGTTTGTTAGCCAAAGTGTGCATGTACTACATGCAGGCAGAGAGTAGAGGTGGACAGACATTTGATCCGTGGCTATACGCTACGTAGCATCATGGCTGCTGCTAGCCAGCCAGTCTCTCCCGTTGTGAAAAGCGCCAGCCTAATTAAGCCAACAGTGCGGCAGGCGCGAGCACATAAAAGAGATGATGAAAGCAGGGAACGGAGTGGGCCCTGATGGTTATTGGCATTGAGTTGGCAGGGGTGAAGGCATGAGACCTGCATACAGAGAGAGAATCACTGCACAAGGTTGAGCTGAGACAGGCTGGAGCTAGCTAGGGCACACATTTAGTCTTTCAGAGTCCGTATCCAGAGTCAACCTTTCCACAGACATCACGCGCCGCGTGTTTACCAATGTGAATGCATAACGAGCTGCCATGGGTTGATGTGCACGTGGGACATGCACTAGTAAATTCAACACATGTAGACATGGATATGAAGACACACAAGACACACAGTCACATGCATACACACACATGCGCACACATGCACCCACACGCATACAAGCACGCCCACAAACATGCACGCGTGCTGCACACACACGCACACGCATACACATGGACACACATACACACACTGACTCGCATACACACTCAGGCATAACTGCACGTGCACATAAATACCAGCACATATACAAAAAAAGGTCATTGGTCCATGATTCAGAATGCCTTCAATGTTCAATAAGTTCTGGGATAAGTTTTGATGAGTTATCATTTTAAATATATGCACATGACCCAACTGGACTCTGGACTTTGGTAGATGTTTGTTATTCATGTCAAATGCTGAGCAAGTACAAAACACTCAAGATTGCACTGAAAGCATATGCAGTATATATTACACTTTATATTGATTTACAAATTAAGTTAAGCAGCACGCACGTTTGTCATTTCTTTTTGGGACACTTTTGGCTGCATTAAAGTTTGTAATTTGCTGAAATGTTGGGCTGAGGCAAAACATTGACTAGGGGTTGCCTCAAATTAATTCATATTGGGTTGGAGGAGAAATGAAGCAGTACCAGTATCCTTCCCAATGGTGTTTGAAATGGGAAATGTGCTACACCCAAGTTAATTTCTAATCTCTGAAGCACCAGGATGCCTAATTTTCACCTACTTCATAAAAAATAATTACCAAGATGGTGAGATGTAATACGCTACGCTCCTAAAGCCCCCCCCCCGCCCAGCCAGCTCCAAGCTCAGGAATATCGAGATAAATATTTATAACTCCAAATATGTGGATATCTTTTTAGTGCAAAATTGTTTATTTATGCAATTGAATCCATAATGAGCATAACAAGGCAGTGCATATTTCCATGGGTATAAGCGCGTCCTCAGTCTGCATTAAGCCAATGGGCTGTGGCGCTCTGAGAAACACTTTGATTCTAGACGCTTCAATTGGTCGGGGTGCCTGAGCGTAATGTATGATTCATTAACTTTTAGAATAGCTGACAAGGAGAAAAAAAAAAAAAAAAGTGGGTGAGGCTCAGAGTGCTGCCCCTTAGCTGTTTTCTTAGAAAACACACCACAAGCGACGCCTTTGAGGGGGTAACATGTGAAAGGTGTGGCGCGGGGTGGGAGGCGTTTAAGAGTGTCAAACTGTGAAACCTAAACCCTTTAGTTTCCTCTCTCTCACACACACACACACACACCACACAGACACACACACACACTCGCACACACACACACAAACACACACACTAACACACACACACACACACACACAAACTAACACACACACACACACACACAAACACACACACAGACACACACACAAACATATACACACACACACACACCACACACACACACAACACACACCAACACACACACACACACACAACACACACACACACACCCCACTGACCACACAACACACACACACACACTCGCACACACGCACATTGCCACCCCAGCATCTTCGCACTAAACACTGTGTCTGTGGGTCTCCTCTCCCCCAGGTCCAAGCCCAGCTTCAGCTGGAGGGCGTCGCCCACTCTCACCCACACCTGCACCCCCACCTGGCCGCTCACGCCCCCTACCTGATGTTCCCGCCCCCTCCCTTCGGACTACCAATTGCGTCGCTGGCGGACTCCGCCTCGGCGGCAGCGGCGGTGGCGGCGGCCGCCAAGAGCAACAGCAAGAACTCAAGCATCGCCGACCTGCGGCTCAAGGCAAGGAAACACACCGAGGCTTTGGGACTCTGACCCTACCAGGGGCGGCCCCCCCACCCATCCCCACCCAACCCCCCTCTCTCTCCCGCCTCCCCCCCCTCCGCGCGCCTGACGGCCATAATCGCCTCTCACACAAGACTGAGCCTGTGAAAAGAGAAAGAGGGCCCACGACACTCACAGCTAATACTAAACTAAACAAAAAACACTGAGTGAGAGAGTGAGAGAGAGAGAGAGGAGAGAGAGAAACGCACAGACACACAATGGAGACATGGGGGAGGGTGGTGGTTAGCAGGAGGTGTTCGTGGAGGTGGTGATGGTGGTGGAGGAGGTGGTGGAGGAGGTGGTGGTGGTGGTGGTGGTGGTGGTGGGGGAGGCGATAGAGAGAATGTGTGTGAGAGAGAGAGAGGAAAATCAGAGGCTGGGGGTTGGTGGAGGGGAGAGAACAGTGGAGGAAGAAAAAACTGAGGAAAAATGGATGAGGAGGAGGAGGAAGAGGAGGAGGAGGAGGGGGCGAGAAAATTGTCACAAAACCAGCTGCCAAAACAAACCACTTGTAGAGTAACGGTAATTAAATACCAATGAAATCACCTTTTACTTTTCGCCCAACAGGCAGGACTTCTGCGAGGCCAGTGGCTCAGTCCACTCCAGGCACAGATCACAAGCCCAGGACCGTACAAACACATGTGGATGTCTGTGTGAGGGCCAGCCGGGCCCTTCACATGGGAAGACCTAATAACAAAGTAAAGTGGCAGGCAGCAGACACGCAGCCAGCGGCAGGGTTGTCCCTTCTCAAGCCTCACTCCAAGCCAGTCATGGCGGCCATGTTTGACAAAAACAACAACAAAACATATATATGTATATATATACATATATATACATAGATTCACCCCTTGGGTTGTGTGCGTGATGGGGGACATAAAGTAGGGAGGGTAAGGTGAGGGGTTGATGGGGGAGGGAGGGAGGGAGGGAGCGGGGGAGGGAGGGGGGTAGGGGTAACTTCATGGAATCTTGGAAGAGTCTCTCATATTTCCGCTTTCCCCCCCACCACGCTTAAGCAAAACAAAATCAAGAGACAAACAAACAAGCTAACGAAGCAAAACAACAACAACAACAACAACAACAACAACAACAACAACAACAACAACAACAAACAAAACAGAAAAAAAACAAATGGAAAGAACCTAAAATGGCCGCTCTTCTTCCCCAATCACTGTGTTCCCCCTGCTGCTGCTGTGGCGTGCATGAGTTCTCGTTGTTGGATCACCTGCCTCTGTTCCCGGGCTGGCCTCTATATATCCTCTCTCTCGCTCTCTTGTTTTGAACACTGCCATTCAACCAACCCACGACCCCACCACCACCGCCGCTGCCGCCGCCTCCACCACCACCACCACCACCACCACCACCACCACCACCACCCCTCTCCCCTTCCTCCCCCTCTTACTCCTCCCCCTCCCTTACTCCCCCGATCTAATAAGCGAAAAGGTGTCCATTTCGCCGACCCTATGCTTTGGACTTTTTTTTTTGCGAAACCATAAGCAACACATCCGCCACCTGGATGAGCGGGAAAAGACATTATTCTGTGTAGCTGGGCATGTGAGACTTGGGTGACGCTTTTATTAGGGGGGGGGGGGGGGGGGGGGGGGGGGGGGGTCGCGTTTCTCACCCTATCGTGCTCTCTCTCTTTCTTTGTTTCTTTTTGTTGTGCTGTATAACGGATAAAGAAGTGAAAATGGCCTTTGCACTTCAGGTCTTGTATGTGGGTGTTTACAAGTGGCACTACAAGCAGATACTACTTTACTAATTGAGGGATGTGGGGGGGGGGGGGGGGGGGGGGGAGGGGGGGGGAGATGGGAGGGATTGATGACGCAACGTTATCAACGAAAACGGACAGTATCTTGGATAAAGGGTATAACTGCATTTTTTTTTTGTAATTCTGAAAATATGAAGAAAACATCAGTTTAACTGAAAACACAATTGTGTGCTGTTTAAGTGCAATACTGTAAATAGTGAAAAAAAGAGAAAAGTCAAACAAACTAGCAGTTAATCCTCAACGCTAAAGAGACCCAATGATATTCAGGCATTTTTTAAGCACTGATATTATTGGAGTGTTGAATTTCTTTGCCAAACAGAACAGTTTTTTCTAAGGCAGTGTATAATATATTAAGTTGAATAAGACTCATCTCCAACCCTGTGCCATACTTCACAAAACTTCCTATGTATTAAAGCTTTTTTTTTTTTTTCCATTATGTACAATTATTCTAAGTTGTTCAGGCAGACATGAGCACATGTTTTGTTACTTTGGAAATAGACCACTTACGAACAGATAAATATGACATTATGTTCAATTTAAAAAGTCTGGAACTTTTATTTTATAAAGTTCCACATTTACATTGTAATCTGTATGAAGCATTGCTTAAAAGAATTACATTTGGTATAATTTTTGCATGGTAAATATTTCATTGTTCCTTTCCATGTAATGTTTCTGTAAACAATTATTACAGACAAAGAACACTTGGAATGTTTTAAAATCAAATCCTTTTATCTTTTAGGGGCACCCCCTTAACACTGCTGTCATGACTCCCTAGAAAGTTCTGCTTACTTCTACATTAACCCCTGTTTTCTGTTAAAACCCCTTCCATTTCGAATTGTTTATCTTTGTCTCCATTTTAAATTAAACATATGGGTGTTTTATTTATTATTTTGTCTGAAAGTTTATGAAAGATGAAATAGTTGAACTACAAGTGTACATTTTTACATGGCTTTGCATTTATTTTTATATGTTTTTTTAGCATAAATGTTGAATTGGGAGGCGTGGCTGTAGTGCATTGTTTGCCGAAAATGTAGCGTGTCCGAGTTTACAAACATTTCATGGATGGCTGAATTTAACGATACTCCATGGGATTTGTTGTACCAATTTGAATAATTACCATTTCACAAGCAAGCATGCCTAAAACATGAATCATTGTACGGTTTGTTTCCCCATTTTTGATTCACAAAATATGAATGTACATCTTGTACAAGTAAACTATCAATAAAGTTATAAATATTTGTACTGGCTTTTTCAAATGCTTTTCAAAACCTTCCCAATGACCAAACAACTCTTGATGTAAATTATATCTACAGTATGTATTATATTTATGCATATAAATAAACAGAAAGCAGTGTATCTTGCATTGTACCAGCCCCTTCAACGGAGATTCACCTCAACAATCCTAGGACTAAACAATAAAAGTGTACACATTCATATGCATTTTATTGTTATATTTACATCTCGCCAGAAGACGCGGATGTTGATCCAATCCAGGCGATTGTTCCCCTCTTCCGTCCCCCTGTCATGGGGGAACATTTGATCCAGTATAGCATGTAATTATTATTATTATTTACTCTATATATATTGCGCCACACCAGGGCTAATGCCAAGCAGCTGTCCTCCGGTGAAACTCTGGATCCATATCACTTCCCCTGCCATTCAAACCGACGGCATGACGACGTGCACAGCTCATCACACCCAGTCGGAGCCACACACACACACAGACAAAACTGGACTGCTATGAATTCCAGATGCAGCAGACACACACACACACACACATACACACACACTCACATACCCATGCACATGCAAAGACACAGGAGCACACATGCACACACTCACACGCACGCACAGACACAACACCGACACCCCCCCCCCCCCCCCCCCCCCCCCACACACGCACACACACACAGACACTATCTTTCGAATCTTGAATACAGCATTGTTCATAAATCTGTCTACTTTTGTGGCAGATACTATTGGTATGGAGAGTGTGAGTGTCTGTGAGAAGGCTGTAACCAGAGTAGAAAGGCCTGGTGTAGAGGGGAACCAGAGAACACAGACAGCTTTTGCTGGATATGCGGGACATCTCATCGCCTTAAGCTCACTGTTGTGTGTTTCCGAACAGCACTCTTTCCTCAGCTCTCCCATGATTGAGTTTGAACAGATAATATGAGAAGGTCAAGAGTAAGCGTATGTTCCTGTGGGTGCATCTGCATCTGAAATGATTCCAATTCCCTGGCACAACCACCCGGCCCCACACACACCCACACACACACACACACACACACACACACACACACACACACACATACGTATGTACCCAACACACAACACACGCACACACATAACACAACACAACACACACACACACACACACCTACACACACACACACACACACACACACACACACACACACACACACACACACGTACGTACCCACACACACACACACACCACACACACACACACACACACACACACACACACACACACACACACACACACACACACACACACACACACACACACACACACACACACACACACACACACACACACACACACACACACACACACCCGACTTCTATTTGCTCTGCCCGCACATACTAAATTTTGCACGTTCATAATCATAGGCCTGGTTTTTCAAGTGTATTAGCCCTTTTTTCTCTCGAAACTTGAATCCAGATGTGTGTACACAAAGCAATTACAGCATGTGGTATAGTGCCCTATTGTCTGAACCCCATGCAGGAATTAGTCCAAATGGCGTCCTGTCGAGGCCAGCGCCCCCTGGAAGGTCGCAGCGCGTTTAATTTGTACCTCTTCGCTCATACATCAAGATTGAGTGATATAGTCGCAGACGGACGGCTCCGTATTTACCCAGTGACCCCTTTGGCTGGGGCCTGCCGGGCCGTCTGGAAATAACGGCATCCTTTTATGTGTACTAATAATTAGCTAGGCACACACAGCCATCCATCAAGCGCCAATGAGCCATGGCCGCTTTGTCAACATGTTCAAGCACATAAAGCTATTTATGTTGGCCACAAATAACCGACGCACAATATAGTGTAATAGTGTATAAGGGGTGTGTGTGAGTGTGTGTGTGTGTGTGTGTGTGGGAGGGACATAGTGTGTGTACGTGTGTGTGTTTGAATGCATGCATGTGGTTGTTTAAAAAAACAAAAAACCAACAGATTCTTGTGTGTATGGAATGCTTTGAGAGAAGGACGCATTCCTTTTCCCCTATTGTTTTGATTTGTTGAATCCCGTAGGAACGCCAAGATGCGTCTGCTCATCTACTCGAATCGACATCTACTCGAGTAGAGCAACTAAATCCCTCAGACGAAGGGCGAACTTTTGGGTAGCTTTGAACCCCCGATCGGTATCCACACGCAGACCCGCTCTTCGGTGCTCGGCCCAGTCTGAGCCCAAGACATCCCGAGAGAGAGAGAGAGAGGACCAGATTAGCTCCTAAACATGCCAGTCCCAGAGGTCTTGCCCTGGACGAGGTCAAGTGCTCACGGATCACGTGATTTTTGTTCTTTTCTTATCACATTACTTTCCCATAATCCGCTTTAAATGTCACACACAACTATGATCCGATGGAATGTGACCTGTCTTTGTGCATCAGCGTAAAGCCCTGGCTAGGCCGTAGCGTAGCGCGCTGCGCTCGGGTCCTACAGGCACAAATGAAGGGACGATGTGGAAATATTAGCGAGTACGCTGGGGAGATAACGGCAGGGTATACCGGCCTCTTTAAAGACACGGCGTAAGCGACTTTGCCATCCGGTTAGCGGGGATATCCGACGACCATGTCAAAATAGCAGTTGGAGGGCTTTGCATAAAAGGCTGATCAAATAACACAACCCAAAATATTTATCTTGCCTCAGACGGATTCGAGTTGGAAACAATCTTTACAGTCCTTGGGAGAAAAAAGAAAGACAAGAAAGGGGAGGGCTAGAATGGTACTGCGGCGGCGTCAGTATTAGCTTGAAGTGAAACCACCCAGAAAAACCTCAGCTGAAAACAATTGAGCTAAAGTGCTGAAGTCACTGCGGCGGTCTGTGGATCAAAGGTCCTCTTTCATCCCAGTTTGTTTTGGTTAGGCTTTGCTTTGCTTTGTTGGCTAATGCTTATAAATGTATCTGGAGTCAGGGGCAGTGCAGAACTATATTAAAACTAACATCTTAAGACTGGGTCAACACAGTATTTTCTGCAGGTGGACGTCAACACTGCCAGAAATGACATGTATAATTGCGGCACCTATAATAAATTGCATTGTGGGGCATTATGCTCATCAAGATCAATGACTTCTTTGCATTTACAATCAGTCTCGTTTTATTTGAACACTGGAGTTCGTCTTTGTTGTTGTTGATTGATATTTGTGCCATTGTTGCCCAAATTAGTCATCACCCACAACAACAATGTGCTTGATATTCTATTATAAAATAATGAACCGTGAATCTGGGTCATAACAATAAAGCGATACAAGCCCATCTATTAATAGTTAGCCCTTTGCTGTCACTGGGCTCACGATACCTAATCTGTGTGCCCCGGTAAACACTCATTTTAAGAATATTTAGTTACAGCCAGGCCTGCAACAGCTTGTCCAGAAGATGACAGGTCACATTCCTGCCACGGTTTTATCAACAGGCATCACGATTGTAATTACGTTCATATTTACTTTTGAAAAGGGTACGTAATCACACTCACCGGATGTGAATTGTGATAAAATAATAAATAACTTAAGAAGAGTATCGAAAGCGATTCCGTTCAGCCGCGGTATCTAGAGCTGGATCCATAGGCTGTGGCTTCACCTTCTGGAATGTAACGCTTGGCTCAAAGTTCTGGGCAGGCCTCTCTCTCTCTCTCTCTCTCTCTCTCTCTCTCTCTCTCTCTCTCTCTCTCTCTCTCTCTCTCTCTCTCTCTCTCGCTCGCTCTCTCTCTCTCTCTCTCTCTCTCTCTCTCTCTCTCTCTCTCTCTCTCTCTCTCTCTCTCTCTCTCTCTCTCTCTCTCTCTCTCTCTCTCTCTCTCTCTCTCTCTCTCTCTCTCTCTCTCTCTCTCTCTCTCCCTCTCTCTCCCT
>OLKM01002849.1:0-52433 GCA_900291075.1 Melanogrammus aeglefinus | reverse complement strand
AATAGACTGGTGTTACCATAGTTTTATTTGATAAAAAATGACAGGTGTTTATCCACTTATGTTTTATTTGATAAAAGATGACAGTGTTACCCCCATATGTTTATTTGATAAAAAATGAGTTTTACCGCCTTATTTTGTATTTGATTAAAAAATGAGTGTTACCCCACTATGTTTATTTGATAAAAAATGACAGTGTTTTTTAAAACCCCCCCTTTATGTTTTATTTATAAAAAAATGACAGTGTTACCCCATATGTTTTAATTTGATAAAAAATGGTAGTGTTACCCCAGTTATGTTTCATATGATAAGGGAAATGACGTAATGGCATGTTGTAATGGCTTATGTTGTATTTTTATAAATATCGACATTGTTTTGATTTGATCAAAAAACGACAGTGTTACCCCCCTTAAGTTTTATTTCGTATAAAAAACGACATTGTTACCCCTTATGTTTTTTTTGAATGACCGATAAAAATCTTTATCACTCTATTGACGATAGAACTTTGTACATAACATACCTTATTAGTCTCTTTAATTGCCATTTAACAAACAAATAGGCCTATATATAATATTCTAAAATGCATTATATCATTCCGCCCAAATTACAACTAATATATCACTCTATAACGAAAGTGCTTTGTGCCTAATATAACCTTATTAGGCTTAATGACATGTTAAATAGAAAACAAATATATGATATATACAGTATATATAACATTAAAATAAATTATTTGAATACGCCCCAAATTACACTAATACATTTTAATTGAATACTGAATTAGACCAACGATTTTCATCATTTTCAAACTGCTAGACCTACTTCAATATAAAAATAAATATTTGCAAATAAAGAGCTGTAGGAAGCTTTCGCCAGAGAGCCATGGCTTTCGTACTTAGTGTGTCGCAAACTGGTCGCATAAGATGACGTTAGTTGACATAAACCTTAACTGATTAACCGTTTAAGGACCCGCCATAGCTTTGAGCGACCGTGAGCCAATGCACCGACAGCGACAGCGCTTGAAAGCAGCCAGACGCGAGCGAACAACACAGCGCCGACGCGACCAATGCGACTACGACGCAACCAATGCGATACTACGCGACCGCAAATGCCATGCTACGACCTACGTTGCTTACGAACGTAACGTCGTTGTTCCAAGCGCTCAAAGAGAGCTCGGGCTTCCTCAGCCTACTGCAGGGTGGTGTTAAGAGTAGAGTAGACACTTCTTTCGACCCGATCAAATGTCTTAGGTTAAAATAAAGCACAACCAGAAGACACGTGTGAATTGAAGTAATCGCACTTCAAAAATCATTGCTCTTCTCTCCTAAGATTAAATATATTATCTATCATTACACATGTCTTGTATGCATGATGCTAGGAAGCATGCATGGACATAAATGATGTTCTGCCTTGCTGTTACCTTGCACCTCGTAGAGAACTGGTTCTGTTCGTTAAAGGCCCTGCCGCTGCTTTTTGGGTATCCGGGTTTGGGGTCCGTTTTACTGCAATTTGGACTTCCTTTCTACAACCCAGTTTGAAAATACATAAATAACCAATTGACCACAATACACCAAGATGGTCTTCGGAAAAAGCATCTTTAACGCCAATGTTTCATTTCCCCCTTTCCTGCACTTTAATCTAGTATTTAATGTATCAGTTGATTTCCTATGAACTTGTATTCATTTAAAATATATACAATTATATTTGTTTAAAATATGTTTGAGCCAGAAGTGCCGGTGGAATTTTTGATAAAGATGAATGTCAAACATTGAATGGCTTACTGTATTAAAGCAGTTATTTTTATTGCAATTATAAATAAATAAAGCAATAGCTGCATTCATTGGTCTTATACTTTTTCACTTCGGGTTATTGAGAGTTTCACAAGACCAATGCACACAAAAATCAGTCAAGTGGTCATTTTACATTTTGTACAAACTAGCTTGTTGGCTTCACTTCTTGGTCACAAGCTAGGTTGGTTTGGTCTCTTTGGGATGGTACAGATGGTAATTATACATTGTAAGGTTAATGGTCGTGAGGCTATATCACATTTTACTTTAGTCTTTGGACAAGTAAATGGTGCAATGCTTTAAAGTGGTCTTTTACATATGAAGTTTCTCAATGAAACTACTTGTTTTAGCATACAATATATTTGGATTTAATTGAAAAAAAATTCCAGTATACTTTTAATTTTGCTTTTGATTACAAGCATAACGGTGCTGATCCATACTTTATGGGGGTAGACGACTCTCGATCCAAACTAGAGGAGACAGTTCTTGTGTTGGAGAAGAACACCTTTGTTATTCAGACTCTGAGAAGAGCAGTGTGACGCCAAATGTCTTCCTTGTAGAGTGCCCAGGTCTTGGGCTTGTGAGGTTGTCCAACTCCTCCCTGGAAAGGTACAACCTGGGAGACGACAGGAGTTGGAAGAAAGTCATGCCTCTTCACTTGTATTTCTCGTTTAGTTCAGTTTCTGCTTCTTACAGCCGAGGGGTTGGCTTCTTATGGTGTATGACGAGTAACGGTAAAGGTTGACATTCAACATTTAAGTACTTTTACACTTATTTTATAAAAAAAAAGCCACGCTTTTATTGTTATTTTCCCTTTAGAACACAGAACAATGATTGAAAAACATGCAAATACAGAAGATGTGGAAGATACAAACTGTTATTTTCTACAAAAGGAGGTGTTGAACCAGAAGTAGAAGGGGCAGTCTTTCATATCCTTTAGGCAGACCCTAGGGATGGATGGAGCACACTCGTTAGACCCTTGCAGGGTTTGAATTGTCCAGTATTGCACGCTGTAGGGCTTAAGTATTTTTGTAGTACGTGTTGAAAGATTGAGTGCATAAATTCTTGATCCCTTATATAGTGCAGAAACTTGGTGCACTAGACCTGTAAAAGGAATGTAGAACTGATGCTGATATACAGACTTATGTTGTATGATACATAGTGACTTTCAATGCATTCATCCAATGGATTGAAAGCACATACAGCTTCTTTATTGCAAATTAAATGTCATTGGGTGACTGTCGTGTTGGCTTATTTATGCAAGCCATATGTCACGCCGCTTGAGTCCTGGCCCAAAATAAGAATGAATTTCCCCGATTCTTATTCCTTAAATAGCATACAATCTATTGTTCATTAAATAAGGAAATGGGAACACGGCCCCCAGGTGCAGTTTCACCAGCATAGATATGATATAACACTCACAGCACTAGATTCAAACATGACTTTAAACATTCGCCTTCCACCAAAGGGCCCTCCTGCAGACCTTATGACCACACTGTTTGCTGCCTACGTCAGGAAACACCTGGGGGGGGAGGACACATGGCAGCGTCTGTTAAAACACAAAAAATTAACATACTATACGGATACTATTTTAATATTATCTCAAGTAACAAAACCACTTGCTACTTACAGTGCAGCCTTCCTGTTTGGCACACACACACTTAAACACCAGCTCCTTCTTTAAGAATGACCTTCACCCTAAGGTCACTGCCATCACCTCTCGTCCCACACCTGAGTAGAGACGGGGCCAAACACAACCCTTCACCTTCCTTTGCACCAGGCCATTCCATTATCTTCAAATGGATTTGGTCGACAAAAAAGTGTCAAACAATGGAGAAAATATAAAATGGGACCGCTGTACCTGCTATGGAGTGAATGCGGATGCTCTTCATCTTAAGTCTCTGAGGAGGAGGAAGCTGTCTGTCGAACTTGTTCTTCATCACCTCGTAATAGCCTACATACCGGCTCTGATGTTTCACATGAGAAGGAATACGCATGTGTGAGAACAAGAGAAAAGAAAACTTATAAGGCCCCAATCCATTTCTACCCCTTAACCCTTCCCCTTGTTTTGAAGGGCTAAGGGGTAGAAATTACCCACGTTCTTGAAGAAAGTAGTCCAATCCTTGTGCTCGCTTTTTAACTCACTTTATTTGTTAAAGTATTTTGGTATGGTAACTATGAAGCAAATGTGTTCGATCCTGCTTCCTAGTGGCTATGTGGGGGTAATACAGCTTGTGTGTTCGATCCTGCTTCCTAGTGGCTAATGTGGGGGTAGCTTATGTGCTTAAAATACGTAACACAAGGGGTAAGGGGAAGGGGGTAAGGGGTAGAAAATGGGATTGGGCCTAAGACCGGACTAACACCCTTAACCTATCCCCTCAGCATAACTTACATCCCCTGAACCCCAGCCCACTAACCTTGCAAATTTACCCCATTAACCAGCACCCGCCTAAGCCCACTAACCCTAATCCACTTAACCCATGTACCCTTAACCACCAGCCCTTATCCATTAACCCTAACCCCCTTATTATACCCCGATCGATCTCCATAACTCACCACCCCTAACCTAATAACCATGTCCCAAATCCCTTGTCCACATCCAGTTGACTTTGACATTTATGTGCGGCCATTCATTAAGGAGACCCTCATTGTACGCCATTGTGCCCTTTGGGAGGCGCTGTTCACATGGACGGCCCCTGGCCTCACCTGCGAGGAGTCTCTCTACGCCTTGGAACTTGGAGCTCTGGCTCCTGTCCGTCCTCCGTTCCCCAAAGTAGTCCAGGCTCTCCTGGGGCAGGGAGGGAACAACCAGCGGCAGTCAGAGTCTACTCGTTGACTTTATGGTACGTTGTGCCATGGTGGAACTCTTGAAGATCCCATTTCTACCCCTTACCCCTTACCCCTTCCCCTTACCCCTCCCTCCCCCTTGTTTTGAAGGAGTAAGGTGAAGGGGTAAGGGGAAGGGGTTAGGGGTAGAAATGGGATTGGGCCTAAGCATATATAAAAAAAAAGAAAAAAGTGACCAACCTGTGCACTCTCTCAAACTGGTCACTGTCAATCAGCCAGGTGCACACCAGAGTTCCCGTGCGCCCTGTTAAAATTTCCAGAACCGGCATTGTGACTCATCTACAGCCACTAGACCAGGCCAAAACGACAAACGACTTCTAGCGGAGCGTCCACATTGTGACACGGTTGTTTTGCACACAATCGACTTGGTGATAAAGAACGGTTTACGAGGTTTCTCTGAGGTTACCTTTCCCTCCTTTGCAGTGAATAGCGATGATGTTACTGGAGTCAGCAGCCATCCACTCCCTCACGTTTGCGGTGTACTTTCAGCATGTCCCTGAGGATGCGAAAGGACGAGCCCATCGAAGCACCATGAAACCAAGCGGTGGACGGGCAAAAATTAAGAGCAACATTTTTTGAGTGGTGTGGTCTGCATCGCCGCTACCTGCTCCTGATGACATATATCTCAATTCACTCTCTGCTAAAATGAAAGTTATTGAGTATCCTCAAATACAAATGTGTTTGCATATGAGCTTTGGTAACCTGTGTTAAACAGGAAGGACACCCACACCCACAGACTTACTCCAGAGAGGGAACATTGTGGTCGTCGATGAACACTCTCTCGACCCGGTAGTGGAAGAACTGCGGGTCGTAGCCCTTCTCACCTGGGGACAGAGCGGAGAATCGAAAGGCTTCCAGCCATAGAGAGCACACATGACAACAGACATGAACCAGGTGCAGCCAGATGGAAACTCACTGCAGAGGTTGTACACTCTGTAGTGGTCTTCATGTTTGGTGTGTCCAGGGAACTTTGCCACCTCCTGATATGAAGAGAGAAAGGTGCATTTATGTCTGCCTTCCTTGCTTCCCGATATTTGGTCATACTTATATAAACAAAAAGGGCCTTACTATATACCACCAAGTGGGAGGTTGATGAGCAATTACAAGCCATTTTCAAAATCAACCCAGTAGTGACAGTGACAGTGGGAGTGGCCATCTAGAGCTATGACAAATACATTTAAGTTGCTGGTTTACCTGTGTTGGACTGTGCCAACTAGTAGGCTGATCTATCCATCATTCATCTGGGTGGAAGCTCACTGGTGATTTTGTAATGGCTAATCAACATTTACCTTGTGGTACGCTAGGGGCCCATTAATGTTTGACAACCTTACACAATTACAGAGATAGTGTGTGTGTGTGTGTGTGTGTGTGTGTGTGTGTGTGTGTGTGTGTGTGTGTGTGTTGTGTGTGTGTGTGTGTGTGTGTGTGTGTGTGTGTGTGTGTGTGTGTGTGTGTGTCCCCTTACCCGTATGGGGTTCCTATAGAAGGATTGTTTCCCAGAGGAAGGGAAAGACCATGGCAATCACACGATCTGTGGATGGAGAGAGAGAGAGAGGAACCTCGGTTCCTTTACTGAGGCAACACAAAACAAATCCCAGTCCTGTTATTTATTTGCGGGAACGCTTCCGCACCTACCCGTGACATAGGTCAGGTCAAGGTCAAACCCATCCTTACGATAGCGTCGCTTGTTCTCCGAGACCTGATCAAAACAGAGATTTAGCAACGCACAAGCACACGCACACGCACACACACACACACACACACACACACACACTCTCTTTCTGGGTCTCCATAGTGTGTTACAGACAACCTCAGGATGGTGAGACAACCTCACCATCCTCCGGGTGACCTTCTCCAGCTCCCTCCTCTGGGACACCAGCCGGAACATCCTGATCAGGATGACGAACCTCAGGATGCGCAGGAATGACAGCGCTTTGGGTCCCCTGGGCAAACAAACAGGTGGTCAAACACAAACACTCAGGCTCGCCTAAATCCTACAGAAGTGAAAACATGGTTTGCACTGCAGTTAGGATAACTTCGATAAATCATTAGGATTGATCAAAGCCATTTCATCTGTGTTCTTCAAAATAAAGAAACTCACCTCACTAAATTGAGCTTGTCATCATTAGACTTGTCATCCACCTGCAGGTGCTTAAACAAAAAGTCTTCCCCAGTAAACCTACCTAAACTATCAACCATTTAAAAGTTTGAGTTATCCTCATCCAACCCCTCCCATACGAGAACATCCCGGTTGTGGTAACTAGCACACTGAAACAAACTACATCTACATCAGGACCAGGACCAGGGAATGGAGGGAACGGAGGGAACGGAGGGAACGGAGGGAACGGAGGGAACGGAGGGAACGGAGGGAACGGAGGGAACGGAGGCTGGCAGAATCAGAACAAACGAGTGTACCTGTGATCGGTGGGGTTGCCAATCTTGTCTAAAATGGTGTAGATTAAGGACACCCCCAGGGTGATCACCACAATAAAGGCGTCAATGATGTTCAGTTTGGAGCTGAAATACACCTTGAACCTGATGAAACACAACAGGGAGTATGTTTTACATGCAGCGGAAAAACAGGTTACCCAACATGGGGACCACTGCATTCTCATGACACCACTGCTCATGATGATCTCACTAGAGTTTCTAGACAGACAGACAGAGAGACAGGAGTGTATCCCCACTACACTTCCTGTTCGACTTCCTGTTCACGTCTTCCTTTTAATGACACAGCAGAATGAGCTCATTCTGTGCATTTGACTCATGGTACACATTTCTGCCCTTCAGACATACTGTATTGGCACATACGCGTGGAAAGAGCCTACACCCACACAACCATATCCGCACGCACACAATTGCACACACATAGCTGCTTTGCACGAACAACTATAAAAGAAGGCCTGTTTTCACTCACATACAATGCCCGACCATCTCTCATGGAAATAACCTGCAAACAAACAACTGCAACTGCATGCACAGGGTTATCTCGCGCACCATCACCCTCCACCTCCCTCTCCCTCCCGTACCCTTCCACGTAGACGCGGAGGAGGACGTCCACCAGGAAGAAGACGGAGATGATGAGGGACAGGCTTTGCAGCGCATCTTTGACCAGGATCTCTTTCCTCAGGCTGATGTCCACGATCACCAGCACTATGTCAAACACGATGAGAACCGCGCCAAATATGCTACGGACACACGGACACATGCGCGGAAGCACACACACACACACACACATGCAAATGCGCACACCACACACGTGCAGATGCGCACACCACACACGTGCAGATGCGCACGAGCACACACACGCAGATGCGCGTATCAGACACACACACACACACACACACACACACACACACACACACACACACACACACACACACACACACACACACACACACACACACACACACACACACACACACACACACACACACACATTAAATGCATGCCATTTATTTCGTCTGATTATTTCTGGGATTTTTCTACTTGTTTGATTTGTTTTTTTTACCTTCATTGTTTGCATCATGTTGTGAAGTGCAGCGCTTTATCATCATAATTTTTAATATTAAAAACTGCCATGATCACGTTTTGAGTCTCATCTTGTGCTTACCGAAACCTGAAGGACATAACGAATGGCGTTATCATCGTCCTGATCTTGCTGTGGAGAAGGAAGAGGAGTAAATGTTAAGCAAAGGCGAGAGGATAGTACATAGAACCTAATGGTTCTGGGTCTGAACTTTATTGTCGACAGCCTACCAATAGGCATCATTAAGCATGATCATGCCCGGAGGTGCAACGGAATTCACCGCAAGTCATCTGCTACCTGACTAAATACTGAATAGATGCAAAAACCAGGCTGGCTTGCAACTTGGTAGCCAACAACTCACTTGCACAGAGTATCTTCGTCCTGTTGGAAGTCCTTTCCATCATCAATTTCCACTTTAGCGTTCTCCATCTTGTCAACTGCCCTGTTGTTTACAGACAGACACAAACACACAGACAGTTAATAAAACAAAAAATACCTGTAATATTGTTGTTAACATGCAGTGGAAATAAGAGGTCCCTGTTGGCACATCTGGAGCAGTTGTGCAACTAAAAGAATAAGGCAACAGTCCATCTATTAATGCTGGTGGTTTGCTGGATGAGTCGCAGCTGATCTTCTTACCCATTGGCATCGGAAGGTTGCAGCCCAGGGCTGAAGTGCACGGAAGTCATGGTCTCCCCTTTGCTGTGTGGGCTGTCAGCTGAAAGACTACTTCATTCATGACAATTCATAAAAAATCGGAGCACCGGTGTGAGTGTAAATACAGGAAGATCAAATCGTCACCCGTGTTGCAATAACAAAACGGGAATGTCAAGCATAGCTTACATCACTTTATAATCATTATAATCGATTTGAGTGAATGAATGAAATCCTCACAGTTTAACTGTGAACGTAAACAAAACGTCACCAACCTTATTCTTGTCAAACTTTCTCTGTCCGTTTGTTCCTTTAATGCAGTTGAGAGGATCTACAAAAGATTATAACCAGAGAGCAGAGACGAACTTCTAGAACAACCGTCCAGCCTGACACCTCCACGTCGTCCGTGATATTAAAGGAGGTAGGTCTTGTGACTTATTGTGCAGAAAAGGACAAGAGAAGCGCAGTTCAAGGGTTAACCGGATAGTTTTTTTTTCCATCTATTCTCTCTACTCCCTTGCCGTTTTGCAAACGTAGCGGTTTCGAACTTCCTGAACCGCAAATTGTTGCTAAGCCCTTCCTATTTTATCGCTTTCCCGAATCTGTTTGTAGCGCTTTGACGTGCGACTTGGGGCCGGCAGACTGGGGTTAGATAGTCTTTGGACAAACCACTCGTAGCTTCCTTCTCTCTGCACACCTTTCTTTTCCCGTCCACATCTGGTTTTAATAACCAGACTGGCCTGTCCCAAACTGAACAGACTTATTCCAATAGTTGCTGGCTGCTTATTGATTTATTTATTTGCCTTTTGCGGAACCTTTAAGCCTACAATATTATTTCATTTAAAATGAAAATATTGCACTGTTAAAGATTATTATTATTTTTGTGTTGGGGGGGGGGGGGGTAGGGGGGGGGAGACTTCCCATTATGAATCTGTGGGACATAGGCCCACAAAAAGCATCCCCAAGGATCGAAAACAAGAGGAAGGCCCCTCTATGCCGTCCCTTCATGACAGTGTCCCAAAGGTCCCGTCCCCCCCTCCCTCCATGTTTTCCAACCTGTAGGAGGGCACTCATGCAGTGTAACTAACAGGTAGGCCTACCCCTACAGGTGAGAAGAAACCACGGAAAGGGCATAGGCTACATGAGGAAGTGTACATTGGGTGCTCTAATGATGGACGACTGGGCCTCCAGTGGAACAATTTGATGCAGTGCTGTGCAGGTTGTCCCCAGACTTGTGAGAATGTTAGTTCTTATCATACCCCTCCGTTGGAGAAAATAGACAAGAAGCCACAATGTAGCCACAAATAAGGGATCAACTTGAGGTTCCATACAAGTGCCTTTCTGGTAAAAAAAAAAAAAAAGTGTCCCCTGAGATGCCCTTCAAAGTGGGGAAACACGATGAAGTGCCCTATAGCAACGGAACAAAAAAAATATGAAAATGAGATGCTGTGCCCTCCAGTCTCCGCTAATGTGTGGACGCCGCCCAATACTTGGATAAGACTTAAAGGATTATAGTCAACTCTGGGGTGGTTATACTTTTTGTCTGGATAGCCTGATAATAATGTTATATAGGCCTATATATATTATAAATAATGTAGGCCTAATTCAGGCCTACGCGCTGATAATAGGGGCCCGATGTCCTGCAGCGGTGCCCTTTTTTATTTCTTTGACCCTGCCCTTCGAACAGCCTGTGATCCCACCAGCGTCAATGATTTATGGTGGAGAATACTTCGAAACGGATCTGAAGTCAGCTACACGCACAGGTTATAATGCGGACCATGCAGAACCGAGCCACCTATAAATAAGAGCGATCCTATCGAACGGACAGGAACGCGCCCTGCACTCTCTCCAAGGTAGGCCTACGTGTCGTTGTTTCAGTCCAAATGTCGTTTATGCTATATTTTCAAACGCATTACGCTATATGTTCGAATTAAATTGAACATGTTTTTTCCCCACAGATATTCAACAGGACTATCTAAAGTAGATTGGACAAGCATGCTGTTGCTGCTTCTTCTGTCTCTGGTCAGCCCATCTCTGACCTCAACGCCTCAGTTCCCAGTATGTAGGCTATCTTTTGACGTTATTCTGGTTCTTATAGGCCCAAACATCTTCTTTTTTTTTTTTTTTTACTGCGCAACATCTCAAATTATAGGCAACAAGACCAGTTGGTTTTTAAATAGATTGGAGTTGTTCATAAATCAGTTATTAAATGAAACATTAGTTAATAGCGAAATGTTAATACAAATAGGCTACCAATATAGACCTATACTCTATGTCCCACTGCTCCTTGAGCTAAGGGATTGCTGGTCGCAGATGGATGCGCTCAAAAGCAGCGTCCGAGAGCTGGAGAACAAGGCGCTGATCGGGTCGTGGCAGATCGACCACCTGAAGAGACACAAGTACATCCGGCCCCTCCGACCGGCTTCTTCCGGGCTGGACCAACACTCAAACGGCACGGAGAAAGCAAACCCCCACCGTGGACCACCAAACCCTCTTCTGCCTCCTGCTGGCAGCGTTCTTGTCCACGACAAAGGTGATAATGGGAAAGATATTGGATTTGTTTATATATAATAAATATTTTTTAAATATTATATTGTATATTATATAGATTTTTTAATTATTCAAACATTCATTTAATATACTATCATTTAATAGTAATGATAAAATGATCATGTATCAATATTTTATTATTGTCATCAGATTTATTATTATCAGAATTATAATTATTATTAAGTATTATTGTGGAATACTGATTTCAACATAAGGAAAATAATGAGAGCCCAAAGAAGTCATTTCATAGTCCACCTTGTCTCCAGACTGCTCTGAGCTTTTTGACAGACTCCGCCCACCAAGTGGCTTCTATCGGATCCGGCCCAAACTTGACCAGGAGCCGTTCCTGGCCTATTGCGACATGGAGGATGGAGGGGGCTGGACCGTTGTCCAGAGGAGAAGACATGGCAGAGTGGACTTTGACAGGTACAGCCTTTGCATGTTGGTTCCTACACAACAATTTAACACTCATAGGTTGGGTTGTTATCCTATCATACCTATAGGTAAGTCATTTAAAAAGAGATAAAAAGCAACACAGAGAGCAAGATATTCTAACTAAACAACCCAAAACCCATAAAAGCCCTCCCCTTCCAACATGTCATTGTGTTTCTCCTGGGCATGTTGCAGAGATTGGGTGGACTACAGAGACGGGTTTGGTGATTTCAAGAAGTGGAACGATGAATTCTGGCTTGGAAACGAGCACATTCATGTCGTGCTCTCGGGAGGTAGGCCTACATTTAATAAAAATTGTTTATGACATATGAAGGTCAATTAGGCAAATTACTTAAATAGATTCACACCCCTCTTTGACTTGATCGATCTTGAGGGCTCGGAATTTTCAATCTAAATCTTGACCTGAATCTGATTCTGAAAAACAAGAACAACGAGGCCTACACACCAAACCCCCAGGGTATGAGATCATTTTAAAGGATTTTTTAAAGGTCTGTTTGAAAATCGGACTTGTGATGTCACTGTTTTAGTGGCATAATCAAGTAGCCTAGGTGTCCACGGCACCTAGATGTATGATGGATAGATAAGCAACATTTACTACAGTCCACTGGGTAGGCTGGTAGAATGATCTATCCAGCATACATAGGTGGACACTCTCACTTGTGATGTCAGTAAAACAAAGGAAAAGGACGATTTTCAAACGGCTTGTTATGGTTAATCACAGTCACTCACACCCGGTGGCATAATATCACACCTTTAGAAGGAGCTGCCTAGATGTTTAGAGTAAGTTTGTGTTAAGAAGAACCAACAGTGTGTGTGTGTGTGTGTGTGCGTGTGCGTGTGTGTGTGTGTGTGTGTGTGTGTGCGTGTGTGTGTGTGTGTGTGTGTGTGTGTGTGTGTGTGTGTGTGTGTGTGTGTGTGTGTGTGTGTGTGTGTGTGTGTGTGTGTGTGTGTGTGTGTGTGTGTGCGCGCGTGCGTGTGTGTGTGCGCGTGTCTCTGTGTCGGCCTATTGCGTGTGAAGGGCAGAACCTGCTAAAGATAGATCTCACGGACTGGAGTGGCCAGACCAATCATGCCTTCTACCAGAACTTCCGAATTGCTAATGAGGAGGTACATTACATTGTTTTGCTGATGGTAGGCCTGCTTTGTGGAAAGTGCTTATCTGTCAACGTAATCCTGAAAACTAACACAAATATTTGTTTGTAACACTAATACCTGAAAGCAATTCCCACTTGTATTATATGAAACGACCAATTACATTAATCTAATTAATGCAATTCCTAATTAAAAAAGATGAGTGATGTGCTAATGACGGCTTGAACTCTTGCTAGATATGATGAATTCAGTCGGCATTATGTCTTGATGACTTTCTATTGCAGGATGGCTATCGTCTGCAGTACGGGCAGTACAGCGGGCGTGCTGGCGATGCTCTGACAGCAGGGGGCGTGATGGAGCAGTGGTCCGCCTGTGTCAATGGCATGCAGTTTAGCACCAGGGACCAGGTACACGAAGACGATAACCTACCTCGAGGGCAGTTCTGTGTTCTCAGCGGTATTAATGGACAAAGAGCAATATAGCCACCAACATTGTTGACAATAACATCAACATTGGGTCATTTTGACAGGACAATGACCGCTTCCTGCAGGGTAACTGTGCCAAAGAGAACATGGGTGGCTGGTGGTTCAACAGGTTGGTGATGTTTTCACTCTTAACGCTATCTGATAGTACTGCTCACCCCACAGTTTGTCCTCTGTCCTCCCTATGATCCCGTGCCTCTGATCTGCGGTCCTCAGGTGCCACACAGCCAACCTCAATGGACGGTTCTACCGTGGTGGAGAGTACAAGGGAACGAACGACAACGGCGTGGTGTGGGGGACCTGGAGGGGCCTGTGGTACTCTCTCAGACACACCGCCATGAAGGTCCGCCCCTTGGCCTTCCTGGACAGCGGGGGCAGTGGAGATGGATAACACATAACCTATGAAACACCTGCTAGACATTAACCTGACTTATGTTGCTGTAGTTTTTATGTTTCTGTGGACTTGTTGGTGGGTGTTGTTGTGGAGTTGCCACAGCATTTTGTTGCTATGGGGTCATGTTCCAGCTATGTTGAGATGCTATGGAGATACGGTACTGAATATTCTAAGTGTTATGAGGAAACACATGCCATCACATATCATACGTTTATTTTAATCACGTGTCATGAATTCATTCACTGTTCCCTTTCCTTTAATCTTGGAAGATCCTAGCGTAAACAATCTTTCTACCGAGTGTATTAGTTACCATGCATGAAATGGACTTTTAAATATTAAAAACAAAGAGCATCAAACATTGACTCCCTGATATTAATATTTTAATGGTTGATAATATGATTCAACTGCCTGGTATGAATTAAAACAAACACTAAATCAAACATTATTGTTCTAAGAGTATAATATCTGAGATGGGGCAAAGAAACCATTCACTCTCAAAGGTTCTCATGGCAGCAGACTAAAACAGGTCAAAATGACAATTTAAACCAAAATGTTGATGTCTTCCCTTCTACAGTTTGTCTGCATGGATAGCAATTGATTTTATAATACTTTCAGCAGGGCCTGTTACTGATATCACCAAATGCAACCGCCATATAAACTAGTGGATAATTTAAGGAATATAAAATCATGTCCTTCATGGTTTTGGCACAAAAACAGACATCTCTGACTCTGTCTGACTTCAAATCAAACTAGAAAATGCATTACCTGCAGAATGAGTGCTGTGATGCAAAATGAGGTTGGAAATAGGTTTTAATAAAGCCACATATTCTAAGACGTAAAGAAATGTTAAATGGCTTAAATCCAGTGAAGGGGTTTGAACAGAGTCTAAATGGAGCACAATGTTAACATGCATACCATGCAAAGCTGGGAGATCTCCCCACTCGAACATCAGAGGGCTGGTGTCCCAGACATCTGGATCACACCATTAAACTGGGATTCTGAAAGAAGTATAAATGATATCGAAATTCTGTGTTGTGTGTTGATTTGTTAAATGTTTTGATAAATTGACCAAGTTACGAAGTCTGAAGTAGTGGAAGTTAAGTGTCGTTGACAAGTAGAATAGTGGCGACTGTGGGCGTGGACGCATCTATGTCGAAATATTGCATTTTCCAACGTGGAATAGACTCATGACATGAAGTGACTTTTGACTAATTATGTAAACAGTGTTTATATAATTAGTATAAAATAATAGCTTTTAGTTACGAGATATTGCCACCGTTAATGTTATTACAGATTGCCTGCAAAATGCACTTGTGAATGATTACTGCAATTGAACCCAACATTATACACGATTGTGTCACCTATTTTTTCAATCTGTGTGCTTAATGCCAACTATGTTTTGACTTTCTGTTTGCTGTATTCTTTCTACCATTATTTTCTGGTTCTTACCTTGGATTGTATGAAAATAGGCAATAATGGTTCTAGTTAGATTATAAACTAAAAAAATGTGTACCGGTAGATGTCAGTGATGCTTGATTCAGTTTAATGTCCCCACCCCTCCCTCCCACATCGCAGCATCAATTAGTCAATTTCAGGAATTTCGATACATTCTCCTTGGACCTAGAGACACCGCCCGTCCTCTCTAATTGAAAATCTGATAAGGTAATTTGCATTTGAACTAAACTAAACTCTCCACGATGATCACTCCCCTTACCTTTGTATTAACCCACAATGTGAACGTTTCCCAATAAGAATCTTGTACACTCTCATTGAATGTATGCTTGTTAACTTTGCTGCCTGTAACTTCTCATTCTCTGAAATTAATATTGTGCTGTCAGAAGGGTCCTAAATATAGGTTATACATTTTTCAAACAGACATTAATTATGAAAAATAGTAAGAACAGAAATACATACATCTTTTATTAAATATCAAAAAGTTAGAAAGCGTCTTTAATCGTGATGAAAAGCTAAAAGCAGTAATTTCAGCACATATAGGATCAAAGCATCCGGTTCAAAGCATCCCATTGCCGTGTCAACGCACCTCATTGCCGTGCACATTGATAATCTGCAGACGAAAATGTCTCGGGTTCGCTAACGATGACCTTGCACTGTGGACACACGCAGGGCTTCTCCCCGGAGTGAATCCCCTTGTGGATCTTCAGGTCGTAGCTCTGTCTGAAGCCCTTCATGCGTTGGTAACACTTGTAGGGCTTCTCCCTGGAGTGAGTGCTCATGTGGATCTTCAGGGGGCACCTGACTGAAGCGGTTCATGCATTGGTCACACCTGTAGGGCTTCTCGCTGGTGTGGGTAGGCATGTGGATGGTCATCTTGGAATTTCTTGGAAAAACCTTGCCAAACAAGACAAAGGGCTGACCCTTGCGGCCGCCCCGAGGCCCAGTCAGCTCCTCACTGGGGACGAGCCGTTCGCCGCAGTCCAGGCTCTTGGCCACACTGTGGTCCACGGAAAAAGAGCTGAGGGCCTCCACTTCGAACGTGGTGAAGAGGGTGTCATGGTCTTCCAGCAACAGCTGGCCCTTGTCCATGGACACTCAGGATCCGCAGATCCCCGTTGTGCCTAGACATGTGGGAGGATCCAGGGGCGTCCGAGGTGGCGCTGCGTTGTGTGCTACATTCTCTAATGTCATTGCAGTCTTCTGCAGAGAGGAAAAACAAAGACAAAGTACTTGTATCAATTCATTATTTGCACAAAGGGATACATTATGCACACACTTAACATCAAGTGTTTAGAAGGCGTACTGCAGTCAACAACTCGCCCTCTCGCTCGTTATAAATTCTCCGGCTCTCCTTTACACTAGGGGCCTGGTGGGTAAACTCCAGAGGGACAGATTCTGGCATCTGCGTTCCCACATACTGCCCCTCAGGGTGTAATCCGTAGGATGTCCGGCTTACAGTGCATGTGTGAAAGGGCTCCCTGTAAGTTGATCAGCTAACATTTACGTTATTTATGTTTTGAAAATGATAAAACAGCACACGTGGCATCCGGCTTGATAACCTTCTGGGCTCTTAGGGGTTTCCATCTTTGTAATGCTCTCAGGTTTTACTCCTGTTTTAGCAGGGCTCGGGTCGTTTCAAAAGAGTGCCAGGCTTTTGAGCGCAGGAAGAATCGAGGACGTTCTCAGTGGATCCAGGTCGCTTCCTTGATTGCATGGCTGCGACGGTTATTACCTACAGAGGGCATGCATCCACCAATATCATTATCCTCTTCCTTGATAAAAATGGTGTCTGGGGTCTCCTGCTTTCCACATTAAGAGGGAAACACACACACACAACATATTCTTTTCTACAGAAAAGTTGTCAATACCCACTACCGACAAATTGAATCATAAAGGTGTTTTATCTCTATGGTTGTGTGCTGGAGTTGTAACAGAGTAAGCCTCACTTTTGGATGGTTGAATGAGAATGGGAAATTTCAACTGTACAGCCAGCTCTTTGCGGAAATCCAACCACCCGCAACAGTCCAGGCTCTTGGCCAAAATGGTATTGTACAAGTCGACTAAACTATTAAAAAATACAATAAGTAACATTGACACAGAGGGCTTAAACTAGGTAGCACTACACACAAATTCACAGTTTCGGAGAGAGACGTCTCCTCTAGCCTCCTCCTCCCTAGACTTGAAGCTTAATTATTGTATATTGACAATAACAAGCGACAACGTGCCATTCCCTAAGCTGATCATCTAACATTTACACGTTTTGAATTTAATTATGTTTGAGAATGATAAACCAGATCATGTGGCATTCGTCTTGACACGTTCTGGCCCTTTTTACTGTTTCTTTGTAATGCAACTCTCAAGTTCTACTTCTGGTCATGATGCGTTTCCAATAGAGGATCAGCCTTTTAGTGCAGGTAAAATCTAGTATGCAGCCTAGACTCTATGCTGCAATATGTATGACTCACCTGCTGGCCTGCATCCACTGATATCCTCTTCAATCTTGATTAAAATGATGTCGGGGGTCTCCTGCTTGTCGTAGAGAGGGGAACACACACAAGACATCTTCTTGCATTTGCACATAAAAGTTATCAACCCCCATTCTAGACACATTGAATCATAAAGGTGTGTTCATTTATGTGGGTGTTGTGCCTACCTCTGCTGGACTTGTAACTGACGAAGCCTCACTTTTGGATGGTGAATGAAAAAGGGGAATATCCAACCACCTCGTGGTCCATCGGGGGCTTTAGGCCTGATGATAATGATGATGATGACGATGACGATGACGATGAGGAAGAATACATTACATCCAAGCCCATTTAGAGTTCAAGAAGTGGGCATATCGTCAAATTATATTAGACATGCATATGTGCTAAATAACCTGCTTCTCCGATATAAATCATTATTGGTCGTTAATGAATCATGATTATTATTGCCTTTTACTACAAATGTAACAATTAATAGTAGGCCTACCCCCTAACTGTCCTGTTTTCCACACATTAGTCGGAACTCAACTCACCATTTCCCCATTGATGCAGTCCGTGGTGTGCAGATGTTGGCTCGAGTCAGGGCAAAACGACTTGCAGCACCAGATGCATTCGATCTTGTTTGAAGCCGCAGAGAAAACAGTTCACTCCTATTCACCTTCATCCTCGACCTCAGAGCTTCGTTTTATTCGCGGCTCCGAGTTATTTGTAACTGAAGAGTAGTCGGCCCTTCCGAGAACAGTAGGCTAATTTCAGATACAGCTGCTTTCGCAAGTAGGCTACGTCCATTATGGACGACAGCTGATCCTGCAAAATTGACATATTTTACTCGAATACCGTTGAGCGGTAAAAGTTACTGACCTCAAAATGAACCCTGCGATGTCGATTTTGCCCAGAACGGCATGCGCCCAATGGCCTTTCCGGTATATTGCCGAAACTACTGTAAAACAACATCGATGAGCAAATGCGAGCGCGAGTAGCCTACTGCCGGGGGTATAAGAAAAAAAAGCTGACAAAAAGGAACCGCATCAAAGATCAAATTTTCGTCAATTTAAGGAAGTATTTATTTGAATAGGATTCACCTCTACATGCTCTCATTATATCCCAGGTCGTTGTGGTCTTTTGTGCGGAGAATTTAGTCAACAGTTTAATGAAACACAGGCAAATGTTTTTTTCACTAAATTGTGCCTCATGTGTGTCATGTTTACACTGCCTAATAGAACGCGCGCGCATTATTTATGTTCATTAAAAAAAACAAAAACATGTTTTTTGCTTGTAAAGAGGGTCCTCAGCTGAAAAAATATCTTAGAAGGGTTACATTTGGAAAAGCTTTGAGAAACACTGAGCTAGTATTAGGTGGACTTATATAGGTGGAGCAGAACTAGTCAGGGGAGTCCCGGGAAATAGACAATTCTATCTCTATATATATATAGCCTAGATTATACACACACACATCGATGTAAGCACTGCTCAGAGGAGTTATTATAACCTTAATAGAGCACTTGATTTATTTAACAATTTATGGATGAATAAGCCTTCTTTTACAACGAACCATAGTGCACTTATTGCTATAACGTGCGACAGGTGAGCTGCCGTACATTGTTTTTGTCATGAACAAGGTTCCACTGTCTAGGACAGAGACGAATTAAGGTGCGCAAGACAGAACAGCAAGCTGCATTTTTATATGCAATAGTTTTCTAAAGAATCTCTACGTAGGGAATGTGGAATCTGCCTGAATTATTTAAATTATCAACCACATTATTCTCACTGTCTGAGAAGACGTAAGAGTCTAGTATGCGCTTAAATTGTGTGTGTTTGTGCATGTGTGTTCCCCTTTTGTGTGTATTTAACATATCAACCTTGTTTATATAATTAGTCAATTTACAAGGAACTGTTTAAATTCCTTCCTTCTTCTCCCTGACTGAGAGATGTTGAGAGTTCAAATTGCATTCTAACTGTAGATACAAAGTCTAATACTAAGGCCCTGGCAATCAACCTAATTATTAGTTGTGTAGATTCCTTTAACTGTCTTGCAGCCATGTCCACTTGACCTAAAGTGTATTGCAATTTAACTGTCTCTCCCACCGTGATTCAGCCATGGCAAATCCTAAATTCTCCACAATGGACACTCTTTTTCTCCCCCCCCTCCTTTGTATTAACCTACGATGTGAACGTTTCCCAATAAGAAGCATTTAAAGCCATCGTCTCATTGAATTTATACTCAGTAACTTTGCTGCCTGCAACTTCCCCTGATCATGCTCTAAAATGTAATCAAATATTTTGCTTTAATTGTGATAAAAACGTTAAATCAGTAATTTCATCACATACAGGATAAAGGTGTCAAATTCAATAGAGGCTTCCTGTTGCCCCATGTCAAAGCACTCCTTTGCCCTTGTTCATGTGGCGACGCAAACTGCTGTCGCGACTGCAGCTGATGCTGCAGTGGTGGCAAACGGAGGGCTTCTCCCTGGATGGAAGCCTCATGTGGATCTTCAGGCTAGAACTCCGGCAGAAGCCCATCATGCATTGGTCACACCTTAGGGCATCTCCCCGAGTGAGTCCTCATGTGGATCTTCAGGTCGTAGCTCCATCTGAAGCCCTTGATGCATTGGTCACACTTGTAGGGCTTCTCCTTGGAGTGAGTCCTCATGTGGCTCTTCAGGTCGTAGCTCCGTGTGAAGCCCTTGATGCATTGGTCACACTTGTAGGGCTTCTCCTTGGAGTGAATCCACATGTGGATCTTCAGGTCGCAGCTCCGTCTGAAGCCCTTCAGGCAGTGGTCACACTTGTAGGGCATCTCCCCAGAGTGAATCCTCATGTGGATCTTCAGGTCGTAGCTCCGTCTGAAGCGCTTCATGCATTGGTCGCACCGGTGGGGCTTCCCACTGGTGTGGGTACGCATGTGGATGGTCATCTTGGAATCGTTGGGAAAAACCTTGCCACACAAGACACAGGGCCGGCCCTTCCGGCCGCCCCGGGGCCCAGTCAGCTCCTCGCAGTGGACGAGCCGCTTGCCGCAGTCCAGGCTCTTGGCCACACTGTGGTCCACAGACAGAGAGCTAAGGGCCTCTAGATTGGACGCGCTGAAGAGGGTGTCATGGCCGTCCACCACCAGTTGGTCCCCCCCATGTCCGCGGACGCTCAGGATCTGCAGCTCCCCGTTGTGACTGGACATGTGGGAGGATCCAGGGGCGTCGGGAGGCAGACTATCAGAGGTGGCGCCAGGCTGTGTGCTGCACTCTCTCATGTCATTGCAGTCTTCTGCAGAGAGGAAAACAAAGACGGAGACAAAGTAATTTTATTAATTCATCATTTGCACAAAGGGCTACAGTACATACTTTGTACACACTTAACATCAAGTGTTTAGAAGGCAAACTGCAGTCAACAACTCGCCCACTCGCTCGTTATAAATTCTCCGGCTCTCCTTTACACTAGGGGCCTGGTGGGTAAACTCCAGAGGGACAGAAGCTGACATCTGCGTTCCCACATACTCAGGGTGTAATCCGAAGGATGTCCGGCTTATCGTGCATGTGTGAGTGGGCTACCTGTAAATAGATTAGCTAACATTTATACGTACGTAATTTATTTATTGTTTGAAAATCATAAAGCACCACATGTGGCATCCGCCTTGATAACCTTCTAGGCTCTAAGGTGTAACATTCTTTGAAGTCTCTCAGGTTTTACTCGTGTTTTAGCAGGGATCTGGTCGTTTCAAAAGAGCGCAGGAAGAATCGAGTACATTCTCAGTGGATCCAGGTTGTTTGCTTGCTTTCATGGCTGCAAGGGTTATTACTTACCTATAGGGGGCATGCATCCACCAATATCCTCTTCCTCCTTGATCAAAATATTGTCTGGGGTCTCCTGCTTTCCACATTAAGAGGGAAACACACACAACATATTCTTGCATTTGCACAGAGAAGTTGTCAATCCCCACGAATGACAAATTGAATCATGAATGCGTTTGCTTTCTATGCACTCAACAAAGAAAATGTCAATACTCTGGGGCGTCGCGTATGTGCTGGAGTTGTAACTTTTGGATGGTAAATGAGAAGGGGAATTTTCAACCTGCACAGCCAGCTCCTTGCGGCAAACCAACCGCTCGCCAAAGTCCAGGCTCTTGGCCACGTTGCAGTCCGCAGACAGCGAGTTCAGGGCCTCCACTTCAGAAGCAGTGAAGAGGGTGTCATGCCCTTCCACCACCAGTTTCCGCCCGCCTTGTCCAAAGACACTCAGGATCTGCAGCTCTGCGTTTTGACTGGACACGTGGGAGGAGCCAGGGGCGTCCACAGGCAGACTCTCCGAGGTGGCTGCGCTCTGCGTTCTGCGTTCTCCAAAGGCATTGCAGTCTTCTGCAGAGAGGAAGGACAAAAACCAAAAGTAATTATTTGAACAAAACTGTACTTTGTACAAGTTGACAGAACTATTTAAAATAACAATTTGTAACACTGACACAGAGGGCTTAAAATATGTACTGCAGACACAAATTCAGTTTCGGAGAGAGACGTCTCCTCCAGCACGAGGTCACTGAACAAACACCAGTGCAAAATGAGCTTTACAACATAACATGTGAGACAATTATTGTATATTGGCAACAACAATAGACGACAGGCCATTCCCTGTAAGCTGAGGATCTAACATTTACATTGGTAATAGTTTTACAATTATTTATGTTTGAGAATGATAATAATAATAATTATAGATTTTATTTATACTGCCCTTTTCGTCCAAAGATCTCAAAGGGCAACAGATCAAAAAGAAACAAGGAGAATAAAAACATCAAATTTTGGGGTAAGCGAAATAAGTAAGATAAAACTAAGAAAAAAAAAACATCTAAGAGAAGGAACAAGGCCATTTATTTAATGGATCCAGGATACTATGCATCCTGATTAAGTCTCCTACCTTTGGAATTAAAATAGCCCAACATCATCCTCTCCTGGATCCATGAAATAAATGGCCCTTAAAAATAAAAATCTGCCTGCCTCTATTGGAATTTATCATAGGGGTTCCTATGTTTATGCATCCCATTTTTTAATAAAAAACATTTATTTACGATACATTATTCATTCACAAAGAAAATTGGTGGCCTAAAAGGTTGGATTTTTCCTAATTTCTTTTAAATAAGGCATTAAGATCGATTTCTAAAAGAGGGTTTTTTAGTCAACTTTCACATGGGTGCATACACGTATTCTTACCAATGTATGGCTGGAACCAACTGATAACCAGGTTATGTGGCATCCTTCTTGAAGCCCTTCTGGGCTTTTGACTGTTTCTATCTTTGAAATGCAACTTGTGTTTAATCAGGGCTCTGGTCATGATGCGTTTCCAATAGAGGATCAGCCTTTTACTGCAGGTAGAATCTAGTATGCAGCCTAGACTCTATGCTGCAATATGTATAACTCACCGTCTGGCCTGCATCCATTAATATCCTCTTCAATCTTGATTGAAATTATGTTGGGGTCGCCTGCTTGTCGTAAAAAGGGAAACACACAAGACACATTCTTGCATTTGCACAGAAAGGTTGTCAACCCCGATTGAATCATGAAGGTGTGCGCTTTCTATCTGTATGTTGTCTCTACCTCTGCTGGAAACTGAAGAAGCCTCACTTTTGGATGGTGAATAAAAAGGGGAATGTCCAACCGCCTCGTGGTCAATCAGGGGCTTTAAGCCTGATGATGATGATGAGGAAGAACACATTACATCCAAGCCCTTTCAGAGTTCAGGAAATAATCGGAATTCGTCCATTTATATTAGGCATGTGCTGTGAAATAACCTGATTCTCCGATATAAATCATTATTAATTGTAAATTATGAATCCTGATTATTATAACTAGGCCTATTTCATTTTACTACAAAAGTAACAATTAATAGTACCCCCTGAACTGTGCTGTTTTCCACCCATTAGTCGGAACTCAACTCACCATTTCCTATTGGTTTAGTATTCCGTGGTTTGTAGAGGTTGGCTCGAATCAGGGGAAAGCGACTCGCCGCACGCGATGGATTCGATCTTGTTTGAAGCCGCAGAGAAAACAGCTCACTCCTCATCACCTTCATCCGCGTCCTCAGCACTTGGTTTTCTTTGCGGCTCTGAGTTATTTGTAACTGAAGAGTAGCCGATCCGTCCGAGAACAGTTGGCTAATTTCAGATACAGCCGCTTTCGAAAGTACCTCCATTATGGACGAAAGCTGTTCTTGCAAAGTTGAGCCGCACGGTGACATGTTTATTAACATATTTTATTCGACTACCGGCGAGAGGTTACACTTAACTCACTTAACTCACATCAAAAAAACCTACGCTGTTTATCAGAGAACGACATTGCCCGATGGCCTCTTCCGGTGGGAACTACCCATTGGTCCGACCACCCATTGGTCCGACCTCCCATTAGTCCGACAAAATGCCCATTGGTCCGACCTCCCATTGGTTCGACCTCCCGTTACTCCGACAAAATACCCACTGGTCCGACCTCCCATTGGTTCGACCTCCCGTTACTCCGACAAAATCAACCACAAGTCGGACCAATAGGAGGTCGAACCAATGGGTGATCCCGTTAGTTCGACCTGTCATCCCTACTTTCTGACAAGCGCTTTCATTGCGAGCATGCGTCTCTCTCTCTCTCTGTCTCTCTCTCTCTGAGAGTTTGTTTTAACTCTGCTGTCCCAATGCTTTGGCAACATTGTACATCACAGTCGTGCCAATAAAGCAGAGAGAGAGGGAGAGAGAGAGAAAGAAAGAGAGAGAAAGAGCTCTCGGAAACGCACATCACACACACACACGGACGGAGCGGAGCGGAGCCAGTTTCCTCTCGGTGCCGTTAACCGATTGTGCCAGATGCGCCAGAGCGCGCACCTCTGTGCCAGGCTCGCGCTCGAGATTTGTGTTATTCATCTTAACAGAGATGCTGAACAGAGGGATTAATGCACACATTCACACAGGCTACACACACACGAGCTACCTACAGACACACAGCTGAGGGGCCGGAGAAATGCGCATCTGGTGGCGTGCTCAACCTGGTCAGTGCGTGCGTTTTATTTCAAACACAGACTGTACAGTGAAAGGACATTTTTAAATTTCAAGTTGGCAGCTCTCAAATATCCGACCTGTCTGTTTAGATTACAGATGCATTAGTGCAGTTCGAACTAATGAGGACGTCCCATTAGTTCGAACTCTCATTACTCCGACTGTCGGAACAAGGGGAGTTCGAACTAATGGGAGTTCGAACTAATGGGAGGTCGGACCAATGGGAGGTCGATCTAATGGGAGGTCGGACCAATGGGAGGTCGGACCAGTGCCATGGACCCCTTCCGGTACCGTTAACAACATCGATGTGCATATGGGAGTTCGCCTACTGGCTAGGAAAGAGACATATTACGGTGCGCCAGCAGTAGGCCTGCTCAACGTGAGTCAGACAGTACGAATGTTTTTTTCTCTCCTTCTCAAACTAAGTTACAATTGCATGTTCATCATGCTGATTTTCAAAATTTCTCGGGGGAGAAACCCCCAAACACCCGTCTTAAAAGGAATTCTGACCTAAAACCCTGAATGTTTTCAATTGCTAGCGACGCCCCAGAGTATTGTCATTTTCTCTGAGCGCAATTATCATGGCAAGCTGCATATTTATATGCAATTAATCGTTTATAAGTAATCTCTAAAGATGTGTAATCTACCTAAATTATCTAAATTATCAACCACATATTCACTGTCTAAGACGTGAGAGGAACACAAGAAAAGTCAGTCAACAAAAGTAGTGCAAAGACACATCTGCCTTTACAGAGCTTAATTTACAGTGGTTTAATTTCATAATGATCAATTTCATGTGTATTGGGAGGAAATTACATGACTCGTATAGCCTAAGTCATTAAATATGACATAAAAAAATTGAATAATATTATATAATATCTTTTTTTTTATCCTATTCTGGAAATATTTAAAGGCCCAGCCATAACGGGTCCACGGACCGGGGGTTGGGAATTGCTGATCTAGGGGTCTAGCACACTCGGGAATGAGCTGAGTGTCGTGGAAATATTAATAACTATAATATACAATTAAACACATTAACCTTGTTTATATATTTTGTCAATTTACAAGAAACTATTTAAATTCCTTGGACCTATAGATACCTCCCTTCCTCTCCCTGAGAGTTGTTAAGGTAGTTTACATTTGCATTCCTGTTGTTGCCACCAAGTCTAATACTAACATGTAAAGCCTTCTAATTGAATGTACTGTATGCTTGGTATCTTTGCTGCCTGTATCTTCCCATGATCATGCTTTAAAATGTAATGAAATATTTTGATATCCGAATTGTCCAAAAAAATTCACAGAGCAATTTTTAACAATAAAAACGGTTTATTTTTATAAACAGCAAAAAGCTGGAAAGCGTCTTTAATCTTGATAAGATTAAAGACGTGGGGTCGGTAGTGCAGTTGTCTTGTAACCGAAAGGTTGCTAGTTTGATCCCCAGCTCCTCCTAGCTGGGTGTTGATGTGTCCCTGAGCAAGACACAGCAGTTGTCTTGTAACCGAAAGGTTGCTAGTTTGATCCGGGGCTCCTCCTAGCTGGGTGTTGACGTGTCCTTGAGCAAGACACTCAACCTTAACAGCTCCTGACGCCTTGCATGGTTGACTCTGCTGTCGGTGTGTATTAACCTATGTAAGTCGCTTTGGATAAAAGCGTTTGCTAAATGCCCCAAATGTAATTGATAATAACCTTTAAATCGTAAAGCCCTAAAAGCAGTAATTTCAGCAAATACAGGATAACGTTGTCAATCAAAGCGTCCTGTTGCCCCGTGTCAAAGCACCCCTTTGCCCTTGTGCTTGATCATGTGGCGACGCAAACTGCTGGCACGACTAACTGATGTTGCACTGGTGGCATAGGCAGGGCTTCTCCCCGGAGTGAATCCTCATGTGGATCTTAAGGCAAAAGCTCCGGTTGAAGGCCATCATGCATTGGTCACACCTTTAGGGCATCTCCCTGGTGTGAATCCTCATGTGGATCTTTAGGTCATATCTCCGTCTGAAGCCCTTCATGCATTGGTCACATTTGTAGGGCTTCTCCCTGGAGTGAATACTCATGTGGATCTTCAGGTGGCACCTCTGAGTGAAGCGCTTCATGCATTGGTCACACCTGTAGGGCTTCTCGCTGGTGTGGGTACGCATATGGATGGTCATCTTGGAAGCGTTGGGAAAAATCTTGCCACAGAAGACACAGGGCCGGCCCTTGCGGCCGCCCCGAGGCCCAGTCAGCTCCTCACTGGGGACGAGCCGCTCGCCGCAGTCCAGGCTCTTGGCCACACTGTGGTCCACGGACAGCAAGCTTAGGGCTTCCACTTTGGATGCGGGGAAGAGGGTGTCATGGCTGTCCAGCCTCAGCTGGCCCACCCCTTGTCCACAGACACTCAGGATCCGCAGATCTCCATTGTGCCTAGACATGTGGCTGGAGCCAGGGGCGTCCGGATGCAGACTATCCGAGGTGGCGCTGCGGTGTGTGCTGCAGTATCTAATGTCCTTGCAGTCTCCTGCAGAGAGGAAAAAACAGTAATTTTATTAACTCATTATTTGCAAAAAGGGATACGGTATGTACCTTGTACACACTTAACATCAAAGGTTTAGAATGTGTACCGCAGTCATCAACAAGGCCATCTTCCTTGTTATCAATTATCCAGCTCCTTTACACTAGGGGCCTGGTTGGGTAAACTCCAGAGGGGCAGATTCTGCATCTGAGTGCCCACATACAGCCCCTTAAGGCCGATTCATACCTCCGGATCCGGACGAAATTCGTCTGTCCGCCCCAAACGTTGCCTCCGGAACTACCCTTCATACCTCCGTCTGGTTTCAGCGTTGTTATGGATGTTACGCAATAAATCCTCTAGAGGGCAGTGACTGTCGTTTCACAAATTAACGGCATCGACAATCGCAAACATGATATCTGTAGAGATGACTTTGCTTTGTGTCATCCGAAATCTGCAAAAAAGTGTAGGTCTAGGTGGCGCGGTGGCATGTGACACCCCTCACCAACCCGCAGATTAGCTCCTCAAAATGTGGTTAAATGTAACCAGTTACAACTCATTGCCAACGCAAGGGAACAATAAAATAAAAAGGTCAGGTATATAGTATAATATAAGTATAAAACGTTATATATACATATCAGATATTATATTACTCTATCTATTTTCGCGAATGGTCTGACTTTTGACTCTATACTGCCGCCTCGATTTCCGGTGGTATTGCTCAGTTTCTCCCGGAGCACTCCGGATTCGTAAGCTCAGAGGTGACGGACCCATTGACGGACGAAACACCTCCGGGACCGGACGAAACGGTCCGTATCCTATTTACCGTAGGGTGTGAATGGGCCTTTAGGGAGCAATCTGGCGGGTGTCCGGCTTACAGTGCATGTGTGAAAGGGCTAGTGTAAGTTTATCAGCTTCTCGTTCTCAATTTATTTATTGTTTGAAAATGATAAAACGGCACATGTGGCTTCCGTCTTGATAACCTTCTGGGCTCTACGGTGTTACCTTCTTTGTAATGCTCTCAGGTTTTACTCCTGTTTTAGCAGGGCCCTGGTCGATTAAAAAGTGATCCATGTTTTTTAGTGCAGGAAGAATCGAGTAAATTCTCAGTGGATCCAGGTTATTTGCTTGCTTTCATGGCTGCAAGGGTTATTACTTACCTACAGGGGGTATGCATCCACCAATATCCTCTTCCTCCTTGATCAAAATGGTGTCAGGGTTCTCCTGCTTTCCACATTAAGAGGGAAACACACATAACATTCTTGCATTTGCACAGAAAAGTTGTCAATCCTTACTTAACGACAAATTGAATCATAAAGGTGTTTGCTCTCTATGGTATGTGCTGGAGTTGTAACAGAGTAAGCCTCACTTTTGGATGGTAAATGATAAAGGAAAATTTCAACCTGCACAGCCAGCTCTTTGCGGCAATCCATCCGCTCGCCACAGTCCAGGCTCTTGGCCACGTTGCAGTCTGCAGACAGCGAGTTCAGGTCCTCCACTTCGGAAGCAGTGAAGAGGGTGTCATGGCCTTCCACCACCAGTTGCCCCCCCCCTTGCCTGTGGACACTCAGGATCCGCAGCTCCGGGTTTTGACTGGACACGTGGGAGGAGCCAGCGGCGTCCACATGGAGACTCTCCAAGGTGACTCCGCTCTGCGTGCTGCGGTCTCCAAAGGCAGGAAAAACAAAGACAGAAAGTAATTAATACTTTCGAATAAGAATACTGAACAAATACCAGCGCAAATCTAGCTGAGCACAACATTACATGTGAGACAGTTTTGTATATTGACAAGAGAAAACGTGCCATTCCCTGTAAGCCGATCATCCAACATTTACATTTTTAAGTTTTACATTTAATTATGTTGAGAACGATTACAATACATTTTATTCATACTGCCGTTTTCATCCAAAGATCTCAAAGGGCTACAGGTAAAAATAAATAAATAATAGTAATAATATCCAATTCTGGGGAAAGTGAAATAACTAAAATAATTAGTTTTCTTAAAAATAGAAAGGTATAAAAAAATAAAAGAATTTAGGAGGGGGAACAAAAAATATCAGCTTAAAATAAATGTCTAATGATCTTTTTTAAACCAGTCAGTGGATTGTGGTGCTTTCAAGGTGTCCCAGAGGGCATTCCACAGGCACGGGGCAGCAGCACAGAAGGCCTATCTCCCTCCCATGGTCCTGAGCTTTGTTCTGGGTATGTGGAGGAGGTTTCAGTGAGTGGAGTGTAGGGGGCATGTTGTGTTCTGTGGGTTGAGATGTTCTTTGAGGGTGGGGGGGGGGGCAGTCCATAGATACATTGGTTCGGGGAGGGAAACCTTATACTCAATCCTGTTGGAAACGGGAAGCCAGTGAAGTGAGTGGATGATGGGCTGAATTTGATCATTTTTGCGCACCCTCATCAGGATGAGGATTGCAGTAGTCCATTCTGGAGGGGAAAAAGGCATGGACCAGTTTTTCGGCATCTGAGAGGGAGCGAATGGGGCGAAGTTTGGAAATGTTGCAGTGATAGAAGGAGGTCTTGCAGAGGTGTTTTATATGGGATTCAAAGGCGAGTTGGGGGTCAATTTTCACACCAAGAGTTGTGACTGCTGATGAGAGAGGGATATCGGAGCCAGAAAAGGTGATGCTGGTTATGGATGATGATTTGGTCTGGTGGGGGGGGGGGGGGCAGACTAGGATGGCTTTGCTTTTTGAGCTGTTGAGTTGGAGGAAGTTGTGCTCCATTCATACCTTTATCTCCTCCAGACACGTCATGAGTTTTGACGGGGACAACGGTGATGATGATGAGGGTGGGGTTGCAGCTGAAAAAGAGCTGTGCGTCGTCAGCGTAGCAGCGGAATGAAAAACAATGGCAGCTGATGACCTGACCAAGGGGGATGAGGGATGGAGAGGATGGGGCCAAGGACAGACCCCTGGGGAACGTCGCAAGCGACTGTGTGTGGGTTTGATTTGGAGTGTCCCAGGGAGATGTATTCTGTCCTGTTTGTGAGGTATGACTAGAACCAACTGATAAACCAGGTCACGTCTTGAACCTGTTCTGGCCTCTTGACTGTTTCCATCTTTGAAATGCAACTCCCTAGTTTTACTTGTGTTTTATCAGGGCTCTGGTCATGATGCGCTTTCAAAAGAGGACCAGCCTTTTAGCGAAGGTAGAATCCGGTCAGCAGCCTAGAATCAAGGCTGCAATATGTATGACTCACCTGCTGACCTGCATCCACTGATATCCTCTTCAATCTTGATTAAAATGATATCGGGGGTCTCCTGCTTGTTGTACAGAGGGAAACACACACAAGACATCTTCTTGCATTTGCACAGAAAGGTTGTCATTGTCAACCCCCATTCTAGACACATTGAATCATAAAGGTGTGTTATTTCTATGTGTATGTTGTGCCTACCTCTGCTGGACTTGTAACAGAGGAAGCCTCACTTTTGGTTGGTGAATGAAAAGGGGAATGTCCAACTGCCTTGTGGTCCATCGGGGGCTTTAGGCCTGATGATGATGATGATGAATACATTCTTGATCAAGACTATTAAGAATGCGTCTATACGCCCTTTTTTGCTCCAAAACGAACATTCCAACTCGTTATCATATTTAACATATCCCAGATCCATTTTACACCGCATTTGTCCTTTCAATATCTCAAGAAGTCAATAGTTAGTGGTTAGTTTCTTTCCATTAAATAGCATTGTCTTGATCAGGCCCTGCAACTGAAAATGTAGGCAAGGGATTAGAAGGGATTTAGAATTTGCCAATTACACGCAGGTCACCCTAAAATGGACTAAAATGCAGGAAATCGCATCTTATAAATTCACATTTTTGGGGGGCAGACCCCCTCAGGGCTAAGCCCCGGATGCACACAAAGTCTGGCTTCGCCCGTGGGCATATCATCAAATTAAATAAGCCCATTCATAACATGCTCATTAATTATGAATCATGATTATTATAACTATTTCTTTTCACTACAAATGTAACAATTAGTATATCCCCCTGAACTGTCCTGTTTTCCACCCATGAACTCCACTCACCATTTCCCAGTGATGTAGTCCGTGGTTTGCAGAGGTTGGCTCGAGCCAGGGCAAAACGATTTGGCGAACGCGATGCATTAGATCTTGTTTGAAGCCGCAAAGAAAACAGTTCACTCCTCATAACTTTCATCCTCATCCTCAGAGCTTCGTTTTCTTCACGGCTCTGAGTTATTTGTAACTGAAGAGTAGCCGACCCCTCCGAGAACAGTTGGCTAATTTCAGATACAGCCGCTTTCGCAAGCACGTCCATTATGGACGAAAGCTGTTCTTCCAAAGTTGAGGCACACGGTGACATTTTTATTGACATATTTTACTCGAATACCGGCGAGAGGAAACAGTAGCCTACATCAAAATGAACTCTGTGATGTTGATTTATCGCAGAACGGCTTGCGCCCAATGGCCTCTTCCGGTATATTACCGTAATTACTTGAAAACAACATCGATGCGCAAATGGGAGTACGTATACCCCTGGGGGTACTTTGGATTACTGCAGAGAGTACTTCTAAGAAGATAAAATTAACAGCTAACTATCATATTATTTTCACCCTGAGCAAGTTGGTGGTGGTTGCAATGTCAATCTGAAAACAAGGAGAAAGGAATATATGTGAAAAAGAAAAATCGTTGTCAGTTTCAGAAAGAATATATTTAAGAATTCACCTCTACATGCTCTCACCCTCCCATGGCGTTGTGCTTCTTTTGTGGGGAAAATTTAGCCAACAGTTTAATGAAGCACAGGCACATGTTTTCACTAAATTGTGAGTATTTGCACCCTGTTAGCGTTCATGTTAACACTGCCAAATTGAACGCACATACATTATTTATGTTCATTCAAAAGGAATTCCTCCCAAAATTGTTTTGTGCTTGTGAAATGGGTACTTAGATGAAAAACATATCCTAGAAGAGTTAAACTTGTAGAAAGAGATTGAGAAACACTGAGCTAGACTATTGAGGTGGAACAGGAGAGGAACAAGAACCAGTCAGGGGGGCCATGGGAAATCCCACAATTCTGTCAGATATATAGGCCTACTGTAAGCATATCAATGTAAGCACTGCTCAGATGAGTTATTATAAACTTAATAGAGCACTTAATTAATTTAACAATTTAAGGATGAATAAGCCTTCTTTTACAACAAACCATAGCGCACTTATTGCTATAATGTACGCCAACTGAGCTGCCGTACATTATTTTGTTTTTGTCGTAAACAAGGTTCCACTGGCTAGGTAAAAGACGCTTTAAGGTGCGCAAGACAGAACAGCGCCTCTTCGAGTTCAATCGAGGCAATGACCCCCCTCATGTCTGAGAGGTTATTCCTTATGCAGTGGCTGAGTATTGACATTTTCTGTTGAGTACAATTATCATGGCAAGCTGCATATTTATATGCAATTATTAGTTTTGTAAATAATGGAATGTGGAATCTGCCTGAATTATCCAAATTATCAACCACATTATTCTCACTGTCTGAGAAGCCGTAATAGTCTAGTATGCACTTAAATTGTGTTTGTTCCCTTATTGTGTGCTTGTCCAGGGCCAGTCCACAGGTGACAGCCAGTGCGCAAATTGTAGGGTGGGCACTGGGGCCTGTTATACTCATGTAGACCACTTCTATGGTAATGAGGGCATTCAACTCTTCTAAAGTTATATGTTTGGAGGGTCTAGCCCACCCAGAAGTAATGGAAATGGCGGGTGATCAAGGGGTCTAGCACACTTGGGAATCAGCTGAAGTCAGTGTCGTGGCAATATCAATTCTAACTATTATATACAATTAAACATATATTAACCTTGTTTATATAATTACTAGTCAATTTATAAGGAACTGTATAAATTCCTTGGACTTAAAGATACCTGCCTTCCTCTCCCTGAGATGTTCAAGGTCCCATGACATGCCACCAGGTGTGGGCTGATTAGCCGTTACAAGCCGGTTTGGAAATAGGACCCTTATGACATCACATGTGGGCGTGTCCATTTAGATGTGTGCTGGAAAGATCAGTCTACCCAGTGGACTGCAGCAAACATTGCTCATCTATCCGTCCCACAGCTAGGTGGACACGCCCACCTGTGATGTCATAAGGTAGATTTCCAAAACGCTTATAACTGCTAAACAACCCACACCTGGTGGCATGTCATGGGACCTTTAAGATAGTTAACAATTGCATTCTCACTGTAGCCAAAGTCTAATACTAAGGCCATGCCAATCAACTGACTTCGTCATTGTGTAGATTCCTTTAACTGTCATGCAGCCATGTCCACTTCACCCAGTTGCATTTTAACTGGTCCCTCCCACCATGGCCAATCCTAAATTCTCCGCGATGGTCACCCACCCTCAGCGTTGTTTCCTTTGAATTAACCCTGGATTTGAAAGTTTCCCAATAAGAAGCATGGGAAGTCATCGTCTCATTGAATGTATGCTTGGTAACTTTGCTGCCTACACCTTCCCATGATCATGCTTTCAAATTCAATTAAATATTTTGCTATGCAAAGAATCCTAAAAATAAGTAGTTCACAGAGACATCAATTATTAACAATAAAAAGAGAAATATATATTTTATATCAAAAGGTTTGAAAGCGTCTTTAATCGTGATTAAAAACCTTAACTCAGTCATTTCATCACATACAGGATTAAAGTGTCAAAGCACCCCATTGCCTTTGTGCTGCTTGGACATGTGGCGACGCAAACCGCTAGAGTACCTGAAGCTGATGTTGCACTGGTGACACACGCAGGGCTTCTCCCCGGAGTGAATCCTCTTGTGGATCTTCAGGTCGTAGCTCCGTTTGAAGCCCTTCATGCATTGGTCACACCTGTGAGGCTTCTCCACTGAGTGAATCCTCATGTGGATCTTCAGGCTAAAGCCCGAACTGTAGACCTTCATGCATTCGTCACACCTGTAGGACTTCTTCCTGGATCGAAGTGGACCAAACTTGTGACTGGACATGTGGGAGGAGCCAGGGGCGTCCGGATGCAGCCTATCCGAGGTGGCGCCTTGCTGTGCGCTGCAGTCTCTAATGTCATTGCAGTCTTCTGCAGAGAGGAAAACAAAGACAGAGTTAGGAATTGTATTAATTCATTATTACTTTTTACACACTTACCATCAAGGATTTAGAATGTGTACTGCAAAAACCACACGCCCACTCGCTCGTTATAAATTCTCCGGCTCTCCTTTACACTAGGGGCCTGGTGGGTAAACTCCAGAGGGACAGATACTGGCAGTTTAGTTCCCACATACTGCCCCTCAGGGTGTAATCCGGAGGATGTCTGGTTCACAGTGCATGTGTGAGAGGGCTACCTGTATGTTGATCAGCTAACATTTAGACGTATTCAATTTATTTATTATTTGAAAATGATAAAACACCACCTGTGGCATCTGTCTTCATAACCTATTGGGCACCGAGGTGTTTTGCATTTTTAAAATGCTCCAAAGTTTTACTCGTGTTTTAGCAGGGCTCTGGTCGTTTCAAAAGAGGTCCAGGTTTTCAGCCTGGAAGTATCTCGGACATTCTCAGTGGATCCAGGTTTGCTTGCTTGCATGGCTGCAATGGTTATTACTTACCTACAGGCGGGATGCATCCACCAATATCCGCTTCCTCCTTGATCAAAATGTTGTCTTGGGTCTCCTGCTTTCCACATTAAGAGGGAAAACACACACAACAAATTTTCACAGAGAAGTTGTCAATCCCCAAGACAAATTGAATCATGAAGGTGTTTGCTCTCTATGGTATGTGCTGGAGTTGTAACAGAGTAAGCCTCACTTTTGGATGGTAAATGAGAAGGGGAATTTTCAACCTGAAAAGCCAGCTCCTTGCGGCAATTCAACCGCTCGCCACAATCCAGGCTCTTGGCCACACTGTTATGTGCAGACAGAGAGTTCAGGGCCTCCAGTTCGGATTCGGTGAAAAGGGTGTCATGGCCTTCCGCCACTAGTTGTCCCCTCCCTTGTCGATGGACACTCAGGATCCGCAGCTCCGCGTTTTGACTGGACACATGGGAGGAGCCAGGGGCGTCCACATGGAGACTCCAAGGTGGCTCCGCTCTGCGAGATGCTGTCTCCAAAGGCATCGCAATCTTCTGAAAAAAGGAAAAATAAAGACACAGTCATTGTTTGAACAAAACTGTACTTTGTACAAGTCTACAGTACTATTTAAAAATAGAACATGTAACGTTGATAGACTTCAGGTTTAAAGTATGTACTTAGACACAAATTCACAGTTTTGAAGAAAGACGTCTCCTCCAGCCCCCTCCTCCATAGACTTGAAGCTCAAGCGGGTGTCCAGTTCGAAGACAATGAACGGACACCAGTGCAAAATGAGCTGAGCACAAAATGACATGTAAGACAAGAGACAATGTGCCCTTCCATGTAAGCTGATCATCGAAAAACATTTTGAATTTATTTATGTTTGAGAATGAAAAACCAGGTCATGTGGCCTGACCTTCGTCTTGATCCCCTTCTGTCCTCTTGACTGTTTCCAACTTTGAAATGTAACTCTAAAGTTTTACTTGTGTTTTATCAGGGCTCTGGTCATGATGCGTTTCCAAAAGAGGATCAGACTTTTAGTGCAGGTAGAATCTAGTATGCAGCCTAGACTCTATGCTGCAATATGTATGACTCACCTGCTGGCCTGCATCCACTTATATCCTCTTCAATCTTGATTAAAATTATTCTGGGGGTCTCCTGCTTGTCGTAAAGAGGGAAACAAGACATCTTCTTGCATTTGCACGGAAAAGTCAGTCCACCCCCGTTCTAGACGCATTGAATTACAAAGGTGTGTTCTTTCTATGCGTGTGTTGTGCCTACCTCTGCTGGACTTGTAACAGAGGAAGCCTCACTTTTGGATGGTGAATGAAAAGGGGATGTACAACCGTCTTCTGGTCCATCAGGGGCTTTAGGCCTGATGATGATGAATAGATTCTTGATCAAGACAGAATTCATGAAATGGGCATATCGTCAAATTATATTAGGCATGTGATTTGAATTAACCTGCTTCTCCGATATAAATCTTATTAATAGTTCATTATGAATCATGTTTATTATACCCATTTCCTTGTAATACAAATGTAACAATTAATAGTACCCCCGAACTGTCCTGTTTTCCACCTATTATTCGGAACACAACTCACCATTTTCCATTGATTTAGTCCGTAGTTTGCTGATGTTGGCTCGAGCCAGGGCAAAACGACTTGCCGCACGCGATTTATTCGATCTTGTTTGAAGCCGCAAAGAAAACAGTTCACTCCTCATCACCTTCACCCGCGTCCTCAGCAATTCGTTTTCTTTGCGGCTCTAAGTTATTTGTAAGCGAAGAGAAGCCGACCCCTCCGAGAACAGTTGGCTAATTTCAGATACAGCCGATTTCGCAAGTACGTCCATTATGGACGACAGCTGTTCTTCCATAGTTGAGCCGCATGATGACATGTTTATTAACCTATTTTACCTGACTACCGGCGAGAGGTAACAGTGACTGATATCAAACTGAACTCTGTGGAGTCACTTTATCCTAGAACGGCAAGCGCCCAATGGCCTCTTCCTGTATACTACCGGAAAAACTGGAAAACAACATCGATGACCAAATGGGAGTACCCGTACCCGTATGGGGTACTTTAGACTACTGCAGGGGGTAATCCTAAGAAATAAGGGTAGAAATTAGCACAGGCCCATGTTTTTCACTAAATTGTGAGTATTTGTAGCCTGTTAATGTTCATGTTTACACTGCCAAATAGAGCGCACATGCATTATTTATGGTCATTAAAAAAAGACCTCCCAAAATAAGTGCTTGAAGGGGATACTCCAAAAAAATATCGTAGAAGGGTTACACTTTTAGAAAAGGTTTAACAAACTATTGAGGTGGAACAGGAGGGGACCAACAGTCAGGGGGGCCAAGGGAAATTAGACAATTGTGTCATACACATAGGCGGCGATAGGCCCATATATAGATGTGTATAAGCATATCAATGTAAGCACTGCTCAGATGAGTTATTATCACCTTAATAGAGCTATTCATTAATTTAACAATTCAAAGATGAATACGCCTGCTTTTAGAAAAACCATAGATCACCTATTACTTTAATGTGAGACGTGAGACAGCTGAGCTACCGTACATTGATTTGTTTTTGTCGTAAACTAGGTTCTTCTGACTAGGAAAGACACATTAAGGTGCGCCAGACAAAACAGCGCCTCCACGAGTCCCACCGAGGCAATGACCCCCCTCATGTGTGAGAGGTTAATCTTTATGCAGTGAGTATTGACATTTTCTGTTGTTGATTGCAATTGCATGGCAACCTGCATATTTATATGCAATTAATATTTTTCTAAATAATCTCTAAAGATGGAATGTGGAATCTACCTGAATTATTTTAATAATCAACTACATTATTCTCAGTGTGTGGGAAGATGGTAGAGTCCATGCTCTTAAATTGTGTGTGTGTGTGTCTGTGTGTCCAGGGTCAAGTTACCGCAGTCCCCAGGTGACAGCCAGGCCAGCAAATTGTAGGGCGGGGAGGCTGTTGTACTCATCCTGACCAATTTTATGGTAATGAGGGCATTCAATTCTTCTGAAGTTATATGTTTGGAGGCTCGAACCCAACCAGAAGTAATGGAAATGGTGGGTGATCAAGGGGTCTAGCGTACTTTGGAATAAGCTGAAGACAGTGTTATGTGAATATTATTCATAACTATAATATCTAATTAAACATACCAACCGTGTTGATATAATTAGTCAATTTACAAGGAACTGTTTAAATTCCTTGGACCTAAAGATATCTCCCTTCCTCTCCCTGGGAGATGTTAAGATAGTTTACATTTGCATTCCCACTGTAGCCAAAGTCTAATACTAAGACCATGCCAATCAACTGAATTCTTTGTTTTGTAGATTCCTTTAACTGTCTTGCCGCCATGTCCACCTCACCTATCATATTGCAATTTAACTTGGTCCCTCCCAACATGGCAGATCCTAAATTCTCCACGATTGTCACTCCCCCTAACTTGTTTCCTTTGTATTAATCCACAATGTGAAAGTTTCCCAATAAGAAACATGTAAACCCATTGTCTCATTGAATGTTTGCTTGTTAACTTTAATGCCTGTATCTTCCCATGATCATGCTTTAAATTGTATAAATTATTTTGCAGTGTGTGTCCAAAAAATGATTATTGATGTCTGTGTGAGGAATTTCTTAACAATAAAAACCAAAATATATATATATATATTTCTCTTAGAAATATCCGAAAGCTGGAAAGCGTCTTTAAATCGTGATAAAACCTTAAAGCAGTACTTAACTAACACATACAGGATAAAGGTGTCAATCAAAACGTCCCGTTGACCTGTGTCAAATCACTCCAATGCCCGTGTGCCGTGTGATCATGTGCTCACGCAAATGTCTTGGATCGCTGAAGCTGGCATTGCACTGGAGACACACGCAGGGCTTCTCCCCGGAGTGAATCCTCATGTGGATCTTCAGGTTGTAGCTCTGACTGAAGCGCTTCATGCATTGTTCACACCTGTAGGGCTTCTCCCTGGAGTGAATCCTCATGTGGATCTTCAGGTTGTAGCTCTGACTGAAGCGCTTCATGCATTGCTCACACTTGTAAGGCCTCTCCCCAGAGTGAATCCTCATGTGGATCTTCAGGTCGTAGCTCCGTTTGAAGCCCTTCATGCATTGGTCACACCTGTAGGGCTTCTCCAGGGAGTGAACTCGACTAAACTTGTGACTGGACATATGGGAGGAGCCAGGGGTGTCCGGATGCAGACTATCTGAGATGGCGCCTTGCTGTGCGCTGCAGTCTCTAATGTCATTGCAGTCTTCTGCAGAGAGGAAAACAAAGCCAGAGTTAGGAATTGTATTAATTCATTAATACTTTGTACACACTAAACATCAAGGGTTTAGAATGTGTACTGCAGTCAACCACACGCCCACTCGCTCGTTATATATTCTCAGGCTCTCCTTTACATTCGGGGCCTGGGTGGGTAAACACCAGCGGCACAGATTCTGGAGGTTAGGTTGCCGTGGTGTGGACATTTTCATGAGGACGTACGGTTCATCCTGCACGCTGCGTGATAGCTCGCTTTTGATAAAAGATGCGATGCCGTATTTGGCGAGATAGGCCGTTTTGTTTTCCCCACAGGTGAACGACTTCGCAAGCTCCGAATCTGGGAACATAGCAGCAAAGACGCCACTAATGTCCTCATTGGATTTGAACGAATTGTGTCTGCTTACCGTTTGGAGAACCCACAATACCTCCGCCTTATGGGTTTCTGGTGGCGACACGAAGCTGGTTAACGCCGTCTGATTTGACGTACTAGCAACTGATTCGGAACTTTTCGGTCCACTTCTTTCCAATAATAGGGGAATTGGTGTTGTCCCGCTAGCTGCCGCGGAGTATCGCGTATGGTTTTTCGACTTCACATGGGACTCTAGAGCTTTTGCTCCCATTGTCCCTATTATAAATGACTTTCGGCATAAACGGCACCTTGCCTCGAAGTCCCCTGCCTTCTCCAACCACCCCCGAAATCTATCCTCCTCGAACCATTTTTCCTTAAATTTGCACCGTCCCATCCTGAAGTAGCGCAGGTTGGCCAATGAGGTCAACCGTCACTAGCTAAAACTAGCGCCAGACAGTTTACTGATGACTGATGACGTTAACGAAACGTAAAACTCCTGAAAATGCCGTAATTAAAATACACACTATTTGATTTGTTGTGTGCGACAATTTCCCGTATAGTCTTAAAAAAAATCTGAAAAATTTAATACCTAGAGCAAATTTACAGTAAATTGAAGACAATTTATGGCCTTAATTTCACAAAAAAAAATTTAAGACTTTTTAAGGACCCGCGGGAACCATGTCTTGATAACCTATTGGGTTCTTAGGTGTTTCCATCTTTGAAACGCTCAAGTTTTACTCGTGTTTTAGCAGGGCTCTGGTCGTTTCAAAAGAGGTCCAGGCATTTTAGCGCAGGAAGAATCGAGTACATTCTCAGTGGATCCAGGTTGTTAATTGCTTGCATGACTGCAATGGTTATTGCTTACCTACAGGTGGGATGCTTCCACCAATATCCTCTTCCACCTTGATCAAAATGTTGCCTGGGGTCTCCTGCTTTCCACATTAAGAGGGAAAACACACACAACATATTCTTGCATTTGCACAGAAAAATGTTCATTACCCACGACGAATTGAATCATGAAGGTGTTTGCTCTCTATGGCATGTGCTGGAGTTGTAACAGAGTAAGCCTCATTTTTGGATGTTAAATGAGAAGGGGAATTTTCAACCTGCACAGCCAGCTGCTTGCGGCAAATCAACCTCTCGCCACAGTCCAAGCTCTTGGCCACGCTGCAGTCCGCAGACAGAGAGTTTAGGGCCTCCAATTTGGACGCATTGAGCAGGGTTTCATGGCCTTCCACGGCCAGACCGTGGACACTCAGGATCCTCAGCTCCGCGTTTTGACTGGACATGAGGGAGGAGCCAGGGGCGCCCACATGTAGAAACTCAGAGGCGGCTGCGCTCTGCATGCTGCGACCTCCAAAGGCATCGCAGTCTTTTGCAAAGAGGAAAAACAAAGACAGAAAGTAATTATTTGCACAAAACTGTACTTTGTACAAGTCGACCAAACTATATAAAAATATAATGTGCAACATTGACAGAGGGTTTAAAATATGTACTGCAGACACAAATTCGGTTTCGAAGGGAGACGTCTCCTTCAGCCCCGTCCTTCCTAGACTTGAAGGTCAAGCGGGTGTCCAGGTCGAGGACACTGAACGGACACCAGCGCAAAATGAGCTGAGCACAACATTACATGTGAGACAATAATTGTATTTGGAAAATAAGAGACAACGTGCCATTCCCTGTTAGCTGATAATCTAACATATATACGTTTTGAATTTATTTATGTTTTGAGAATAATAAACCAGGTCATGTGGCCTGGCCTCCATCTTGAACCCCTTCTGGCCTCTTGACTGTTTCCATCTTTGAAATGCAGCTCGCAAGCTTTACTTCTGTTTTATCAGGGCTCTGGTCATGATGTGTTTTCAAAAAAGAAGAGCAGCCTTTAAGCGCAGTTAGAATCTAGAAGATAGCTGCATATATGCATGTCTCACCTGCTGGCCTGCATCCACTGATATTTTCTTCAAGCTTAATTAAAATTATTCCGGGGGTCTTGTCGTAAAGAGGAAAACAAACACAAGACATGTTCTTGCATTAGCACAGAAAAGTCGTCAACCCCCATTCTAGACCCATTGAATCATAAAGGTGTGTTCATTCTATGTGGGCGTTGTGCCTACCTCTGCTGGACTTGTAACTGAAGAAGCCTCACTTTTGGATGGTGAATGAAAAGGGGAATGTCCAAACGCCTTGTGGTCCATCAGGGGCTTCAGGCCTGATGATGCTGATGAGGAAGAATACATTGCATCCAAGCCCTTTCAGAGTTCAGGAAATAGCAATATCGTCAATATCGACTATTTCCTTTTACTACAAATTTAACAATTAATAGCACCCCCTAAACACTTGCACACTGCTGTTTTCAAACCATTAGTCGGAACTCAATTCACCATTTCCCAGTGATGTAGTCCGTGGTTTGCCGATGTTGTCTCGAGCCAGGGCAAAACGACTTGCCGCACCAGATGCTTTCGATCTTGTTTGAAGCCGCAGAGAAAACAGTTCACTCCTCATCTCCTTCATCCTCGACCTCAGCGCTTCGTTTTCTTCGCGGCTCCGAGTTATTTGTAAGCGAAGAGAAGCCGACCCTTCCGAGAACAGTTGGCTAATTTCAGACACAGCCGCTTTCGCAAGTACGTCCATTATGGACGAAAGCTGTTCTTCCATAGTTGAGCCGCACGGTGACATGTTTATTAACATATTTTACTCGACTACCGGCGAGAGGTAACAGTTACTGATAATAAACTCTGCGATGTCGATTTACCCCAGAACGGCATGCGCCCAACGGCCTCTTCCGGTATATTACTGTACGACTGCCAAAAAAATCAAACAGGAAATGGGAGTAGGCCTACCCATTATGCTTCTTTTGTGGGGAGAATTTAGCCAACATACATTATTTATGTTCATTAAAAAAAAAACTCCCAAAAATGTTTTGTGTTTATGTAACCCTCTAGTATGGAAGCATATAGCAAAATTCAAATGGCAATGCAATTTGCAATTTGCAATTCAATAAGTCATTACATTATGCAATTTAATAATGTAAATACGTTATTCAAAGTGTATTTTAATATAAAAAGTGACAATGAAATCCTCAATTAAAATTTGCAAAAGTTACAATAAAAGTAAAATAATATTTTGTCAAATTTTTTGAGTTCCTTTATTCAAATTGAAAAGCTATAGCGTCCCCGTGATTGCAATGCACTTCGCCACGCTCCGTGTGTTGCGAAATTCAAATTACATTTTAATCCGCAAAATACTCTGCAAAATATGTTGCAAAACGGTTTGCAAAGGATGTTGGCTAGTAAAAGAAGTGCCAAGTGCTATGGTTGTGGATGATCAGCTGGCTTGATACGTTTTGCAAAGTGTTTTGCGGATTGAAATGTATAGCACTTGGCACTTCTTTTACTAGCCAACATCTTATGCAAACCATTTATACAGACAAGGCAGGGGCCATTGGGCATGCGCCCAATGGCCCCTTCCTGTGTACTACCGGTGTTACACCGAATTCTGCGACCCACCGAAAAGTGTGACCGCAAGGGGCGCTGTTGCAAATTTCTGCAGTATGCACGAGTTTGAAGCGTAGACAGCCATGACAAAAACATACATAAAACATAAGGGCTGTTTCCCAATGTGAAGGCTGCAGCCTTGCTAGGACGCGTCCTTGCTAGTCGCGTCCTATGGAGAGTGCTAGCTCGAGTGCTTCCTTGTTCGGACTTTGGAACGACTTGCTAGTGTGGATGCTGCTTCCGCTTCCGCTTTTTAATACTGCGTTTCGTTGTAACACATGTGGAACGACATGGCTAGTATAGTGTAGTATGCGCTTTTATCCGCTTTCCAGCTTTCATTAAGTTGCAAAAACGTTTGAAAAGTGGCACAAGTCTTTAAGCTTGATTATTTGCATTAACACATAAAAAGCAATACGGCACAAAATATTTCTGAAAACTAATATAACTTCACTTACATTTGAACGTGTACTGCTCTGCCATTTTCAAGATCCCGCGCAGTGAACGCACAGGATTGTGGGTAGTTTGGGTTCATCTAGGATGCATCGATGCATCCTTGAAAAATCTCGGGCTGGCCTCGGAATTCTCAAAAAAGAAGGACGCAAAAATGGCGTCATTTCGAATGTCCTCATCATTGGATATATATAGTACTATGATATATATACCTATATACGTATGTATATACATGACACAACAGCCATCTCACGGTATGGTATCATTAAGTTGTCCAATGATATATTTGACAATGGCGCAGTCAAAAAACAAGAACTTCTGTTGTGTACCTCTATGCGCCAATTCCAAACAAAAACAACCGTATTTGCATTTCCACGACTTCCCAACTAATACAGACCAAAGACAGCACTGGGTCAGGGCGATCAGACGGGATGAAGGAGTTTATTTCGTGATTTAGAAGGGGAGTACACTGGTCTGTAGTCGGCATTTCTTAGCGGCTGATTATACCGACGGGAGTGCTAGGCTGAATACCTAATTATTAGAGACCAATATAAACATGTTTTTTTTAATTGGTACTTTGAAAATTAAATTATATATTTTGATTTTACAACAAAAGCTTATCAATTCTGAGATCCGATTCCATGATATCACTTTAAACCACTGGAGATCTGATTCCTTCATTTTAGTTATAATACAGTAACTGAAGATTCAAGAAGATATTAAGCATTTCTTTCTTCAATTTTTAACATATCACAGAACAAAGACAATACAGTGAGTGAGTTTTTTGCCCATTTTTGTTTATCTTTCAAAATCCTTTAAATTTAAAAGGGATTAACTCTTTATTTTTTTTTAAAGCTTAGTTATTTGTTTTAAAGCTTAATTTTACCAAAGGCATTTGTACACATACAAAATGGTAGACAAGTAAACAAGTCTGAAACCCAAATTATTTAATTAGATATTATAAAGGCACTTTTCAAAGATTTCTGAAGATTTAACAAAATCGAAATCAGAAAAATTCATATAAATGTGTAACCTTTTATGTGTGGTTGTTCAAGACACACTGAGGGCAAGATCCCACCATAGGTTTGCAGAGAACTATACACAATATGTTCACTGAAGGCAGGATGCCACCATAGGTTTGAAGAGAACTATACACAATATGTTCACTGAAGGCAGGATGCCACCATAGGTTTGCAGAGAACTACACACAATATGTTCACTGAAGGCAGGATGCCACCATAGGTTTGCAGAGAACTATATACAATATGCTCACTGAAGGCAGGATGCCACCATAGGTTTGCAGAGAACTATATACAATATGACTATATACAATACAACTATATACAATATGTACACTTGAGGGGTGAGGTGGGGGTTGTGAGGGCCGCTGAAACCCAGTGTCCATCCTCACGGGAAGGGGGGGGTGGGTGTGTGGGTGGGTGTTGTGAGGGCCGCTGAAACAGTGTCCATCCTCACGGGAAGGGGGGGTGGGTGTTGTGAGGGCCGCTGAAACAGTGTCCAGCTACAGAAGCCTTGGCCCGCAGCACAGCTACAGCTGTGTTCTGAGAGACCCAGTTGTCCAACAGCCTCCAGGGTGATCTGTGAACACCATAAGAATTTAGTTACTGAATTTAGTAGGTAGGACCTTGATATAAGGCCATTGAAACTGGCAAAGAGTCTGCAAACTGCCGCAGAAAAGCCATGTACAGTTCCGTGCAAAACTCTTGGGCCACCATTACATCTGTTGTTTTAGCAATGTTATAACATGAACTAGCCTAGATGTTTGTCCTTTTAATGCACTCAACAAATTTCCTTTATTTACGGCTTGTGCCTTAATGAAGAGGAAGAAAAATACATAGGTCTGTACAGCCACAACATTGCAGCAAGCTAGGTGGGCCAAGTCTTAAGCACGCTACTGTTTGTAAGAAAGAACAATGAAAATGATCTGAACTTCAGAAGAAGAGGAAAACTGCAACTGCAGTCGTTATTCAAGACAGAATATCAAAACAAATCGACTAGTATGTGGGGCTCCTCATTCCTCCTCATCGAGCGGTAGCATCTACCTCTCACTACCACCTTTCCATCAACTATATTTGACACTGAGCATATACATAATGTTAATATGTCGCTGATCGGAAGAAAACTGGTCATCAAATAACTAGCTGAACCTATCCTTGGCTAACCTAATGCTAAATTGCCAACGCTACACACGGAGACTTCATAGCCACCATGGCTAATTATATTCATAATATTATAGTCTACACATAACAAATATGATCATTTTACACACATTTCATACACAGACAATATTTCTGACGATTTATATGGATCGTATATGGTTTGCTTGTCATCACAAAACATGAATGAGCAAGGCGGCCATTGAGTAGCCTACTGACAACAACAAAACACCTTAGACCACTTACCTTGATAATTGTGTACAAACTCCTCCACAAAATACTTGTACCCCTTTGCCAGCCTGGACTGTGGTGTTGTCGAGTGTGTCTCGACAATCTGCCGCACTCTCCAAGTACGTCTCGCTGCGGCCTGCGGGAAGGCGGGGCGTGACATCACGCCCCGCCCACATCACGGGCGAGTGCATTCTGGGAAACATCACGGGCGAGTCCATTCTGGGATTGTTTGCGCCCGAATATATTAATAATATTTTAATATATAATATATATATAGATCGTTAAATCGCTTTGACGGTAAATTACGTAAATATAATTAATTTTATATATATAATAAAACGTCCCTGTGATAAAATAATGTATAGACTGTGTTGCTAGACCGATCTAACGGGGTCATCCCTATGTTCCCCGCTTTGTATGTGACCGGTGTTGTTGGGAAACATCAACGGGCGAGTCCCATTCTGGGATTGTTTGCGCCCCCGAATATATTAATAATATTTTAATATATTATAATATATATATTAGATCGTTTAAATCGCTTGACGGTAAAATTACGTAAATATAATTAATTTATATATATATAAAAACGTCCCTGTGATAAAATAATGTATAGACTGTGTGCTAGACCGATCTAACGGGGTCATCCCCTATGTTCCCCGCTTTGTATGTGACCGGTGTTTTTTCGTAGGTGGAAATCCGGAAGAAATGTAATATTAGGGTTACGGTTATGGTTAGGGTTAGGATGAGGGTTATGGTTAGGGTGAGGGTTACGGTTATGGTTATGGTTAGGGATAGGAGTCAGCGTGTGAGTTTGCCTGACAGGCTGTCTGTCCAATCCTAGCGCTTGAGGCGGAACTTTTTCCGGATTCCACCTTACGAAAAACACGACCGGGGAACATAGTTTTACGCTCCCCGATCTAACTCTAACTACTACACCAACAGGTAACCCTCTCGTTACCTGTGGTGAAATGTTGCGAACAGACTTCGCTATGAGTAGTCGGGCTGAAGTCTCGCCTTATTAATTTCTAGCCAGCCATAAATCTATCCTTCGCGTGGCTCAAATCCTCAGTTTGTCGCGTAGAGCCTATGTTAGGGAATGTCACACTATGTCAACAATATGGCCGCCGCGAACGCGGTGACGTTTTATAGAATAAGGCTATACACAGCTATATATATATAACTATATATAATATAATATATATATATATATATATATATATATATATATATATATATATATATATATATATTAAAACAAGAGCAGAGAGGCTAGACACTAACGTGTGTTAGTCAATTAATCATTATATTGATAATTATAGTATATAGATAGATATATATGATATAGATATATATAAACACTATTATATAATATATACCTATTAGTCAAATAATCCAATATTATTTATTTTAATGATAAATAATAGATAATAAACATATCGGTGCATGAAAACATACCGCCATCGAATAGAAGTTTCCAGAAAGACCGGTGATTATCGAAGAAGCATCTCTCATCAGAACAAGAAAAACCGGTTTTTCTCTTGTTCTAACGCGAAATCCCAGAATAGAGATCGCCCGTGATGTTTTCCCAGAATGGACTCGCCCGTGATGTGGGCGGGGCGTGATGTCACGCCCCGCCTTCCCGCAGGCCGCAGCGAGATGCTTCTCGCACATCCTCAAATCGCAACTTGGGAAAACCCACCAGGGAAGTGGCGAAGAAACGGTCCATTTTTGCATTGACGGCAATGCAAAAATGACTTCGCCGGAAGAATGTTTACCCGGTGTGACGTCATTTCCGATTTTTGTGAGATAGGCCGTGCTTGATAAATACATTTGATTGATTTGATTAGCACATTACAGACCCATACAGTGGATAGGGTGTTTAGTATGGTCCTTCACCGTTGCTTCTTTACCCATAAAAAGCTACAGTCAGTGTTAAATTACGCTGATTTACCTTTGAGCATTTCCTATTATAGGCTACTGTACTACTGTAAAATGCTGTTTAGAATTAATGTTAGTATCAAGAAAAGAAAGACCCACCGGTGGGGGGAGATCTTATGTTTTATTTATGTTTTGTTAAAATGCACACGTGCATTTTGCAGAAAATATACAACAGCGCCCCCTGGGGTCACATTTTTCGGTGGAAATCCGGCATACTGGAAAACAATAATTTAACAAGTTAAAGATGAATAAGCCTACTTTTAGAAAAAAAAAAACGAGTACACTTGTTGCTTAAACGTGCGACGTGAGACAGCTGAGCTACCGTACATTGATTTGTTTTTGTCGTAAACTAGGTTCTGCTGGCTAGGAAAGAGATAAAGTGCACCAGACAGAACAGCGCCTCCGCGAGTCTCACCGAGGCAATGTCCCCCCTCATGTGTGAGAGGTTAATCTTTATGCAGTGAGTATTGACATTTTCTTTTGTGGATGGCAATTGCATGTTTCTAAATCATCTCTAAATATAGAATGTGGAATCTACCTGAATTATCTAAATAATCAACCACATTATTCTCAGTGTCTGAGAAGATGGAGGAGTCTATGCTCTTAAATTGTTCATTTGCATTTGCATGTTTAGATATGTACAACAGTTAACAATGTTGTTGGATTACAATTCATTGTGTGTGGAAGGCTACTCAACATAAGGTCTCGGTGACCGTGTTGGGAGAAATTACACCAACACAATTACACCGCTACCTAGACAAACCCCAACCCAACCCCACTCAGTGTCTCTGCGGCAAAGGACCGAAGGACGCCAAAGGTCCGACTGTTGGTAATTTAAACCCCCCAGGATCCCCACTGAACATTGCGACCACGCCCACGGTGGCTAAAATATATAGGCCTATCTTAGGATATCAAAATGTAACCACCGCTAAGATGTGTTATTATCACCCTATTAGAGCACTTCATTAATTTAATCATTTTAAGATAAATAAGACTGCTTTTACAACAAACTGTAGTGCACTTATGATATCACTAATTTATACAACAGGTAGTTCCGACCGGTCCCAACCGAGCAATTTGATTGGACAAGAGACGTTCCATGAGTGCTGATATAGAGTATAACAGCACTGCGACTTTTTACAGACATAATCACTCCGCTGTACGGGCGTTCTAAATAACCGTTATTAGCTAACGTTACATCAGCTGTTAAATAGCCTATCTTAGATTGTGGCAAACTTTGCACGGTAAAGATGGACATATTTCCAAAAATAACATTTGATATGAATGGTCATCATCAGACTCGGAGGTGCTCTGTAGCAGAGCCTATCGCTCTGACACAGAGTAGCGAGCTTGTGTCTAGGAATGTTTATGTACTGTATGTGTGTTGCCTGGCAACAGCCTTGTCTCCCTTCAGTTGCGGAACTATTTGTGTTGGCGGAGCCGAATAAATGATTACTAAACAAACGAATCATAATCTCTTGTTTCTTATTACTGTTAACTAATAGAATGTGCTCGTAGCACTGTTGTATAAAAGCAATATCACACTCGAGGTCGTGCTGTTGTACTATATATCAGCACGGTGTGATTATTCTGCGGCACTCGGCCTGCGGCCTCGTGCCTACGACCGAATCACAGCCGTGCTGATATACAGTACAACAGCACTCCCTCTCGTCTGATATTGCTTAATTATTGTCGGCGCTAGACAAAACTGCGCGTCCCCGAGTGCCATCAAGGCAATGGACCCCCTCATGTGTGAGGTTATTCTTTATGCAGTCGTTCTTTTTCACTAAATTGTGAGTATTTGCAGCCTGTTTATGTTCATACAAGCTTGCCAAATAGAAGGCACATTCATTATTTATGCTCATTAAAAAAAGATCTTCCAAAAATGTTTAGTGCTTGTGAAGGGGGTAAGCTGAAAACATTTTTAGAAAAAGTTTAAGAGCCACTGAGCTAGACTATTGAGGTGGAACAGGAGAGGACCAAGAACCAGTCAGGGGGCCATGGGAAATGAGAAAATTATATCACACACACACACACACATATATACACGCACACGCACACGCGCACACACACACACACACACACATATACCACATACATCACATAGGACAGAACCAGTCAGGGGGCCATGGGAAATGAGAAAATTATATCACACACACACACACACATATATACACGCACACGCACACGCGCACACACACACACACACACACATATACACACATACACACATACATACATATATACATATATACACACATATATATATACATACATATATATATACACACATACATATATATATACACACATACATATATATATATATATATACACACATATATACATACATACATATATATATACATATATATATATACACATATATACATATACACATATATACATATATATGTATACATATATATACACATATATACACACACATATTATATATATATATACACACATATATACACACACATATTATATATATATATATACATATATATACATATATATATATATACATATACATATATACACATATATATATACATATATATGTATACATACATACATACATATACATATATATATATGTATATGTAATATGCCTACATATAGATGTAAGCATATCAATGCAAGCACTGATCAGTTGAGTTGTTATCACCTTAATAGAGCACTTCATCAATTTAACAATTTAAAGATGAATAAAACTGCTTTTTGCCATAACCTGCGACAGCTGAGCTGACGTACATTGTTGTTTTTGTCATAAACTAGGTTCTACTGGCTAGGAAAGACCCATTAAGATGCGTAAGACAGAACAGCGCCTCCCAGAGTGCCACCGAGGCAATGACCCCCTCATAAGTGAAAGGGTTATTCATTATGCAGCCAGTGAGTATTGACGTTTGCAATTATCATTGTAAGCTGCAAATTTAAATGAAATTAATAGTTTTCTAAAAGGTGGAATGTAGAAGCTACCTGAATAATCTAAATTATCAAGCACAATATTCTCAAAGTGTCTGAGAAGGCGGAAGAGTTTATGCGCTTAAATTCTGTGCGTCTCCACAAGTGACAGCCAGGCCCCAAATTGAAGGGGGGGGGGGGGGGCTGTTGCTCTCATATTGACCACTTTTATGGTAATGAGGGCTTTCAACTCTTCCAAACTTATATGTTTGGAAGCTCTAGCCCAACCAGAAGTAATAGCCCACTTGGGAATGAGCTAAAGACAGTGTCGTGGAAATATTAATCCTAACTATAATATACAATTTAAGATATTATATTAACCTTGTCTGTATAATTACTAGTCAATTTACAAGGAACTGTTTGAATTGCTTGGACCTAAATGCTATCTCCCTTCCTCTCCTTAATCGAAAGATGTTAAGACAGTTTATATTTGGATTCCCACTATAGCCACGAAGACAAATACTAACTAAGGCCGTGGCAATCAACTGAATTCTTCGTTGTGTAAGCTTGGTAACTTTGCGTGTCCAAAAAATGATTCTTGACGTCTGTGTGCAGTTTCATAATAAAAACTGAAATATATGTATATTTTTGAAAGCAGTGAGTTTATCACATACAGGATAAAGGTGTCAGTGTCCCGGTGACCCGTGTCAAAGCCCCCGATTGCCCGTGTGCATTGATCATGTGCCCACGCAAATGTCTGGGGTCACTGACGCTGGCCTCCTGCACTGAGACACACGCAGGACTTCTCCCCGGAGTGAATCCTCATGGGGATCTTCAGGTCGTAGCTCTGTCTGAATTCTTTCATGCATTGGTCACACCTGTAGGCTCTTCCATGGAGTGAATCCTCTGTGTGGTCTATCAGACGCGAGCTCCGTTTGAAGGCCCTTGATTGCATTGATCACACCTGTGGCTTCTACTGGATGTGTCTCTCATGTGGATCTTCAGGTCGCCGTTCTGACTGAGCGCCTTCATCATTGGTCACACCTGTAGGGCTGTTCTCCCAGAGTGAATGAACCTTCATGTGGGGTTTCAGGCTACGCTCTGACTGAAGCGCTTCATGCATTGTCAACCTGTAGGGCTTCTCCCGAGTGAACCCTCATGTGGGATCTTCAGGTCGTAGCTCCGTTTGAAGCCCTTCATGCATTGGTCACACTGTAGGCTCTCAGTGGAGTGAACTGACGTGAATAGTGGGGATTGTGGAGAGCCAGGGGCATCGGAATGCAGGACTACCGAGGTGCGCGACACGTGAGGCTGCAGTCTCTGTTGTCATTGCAGTCTTCTGCAGAGAGAAACAAAGACACAGATGAAGTGATTGTATCATTCATTTATTACTTGTAAACCTTAATATCAAGAGTAATGATGTGTACTGCAGGCAACAACACCGGTGAACCGCCCACTCGCTTCATAAATTCTCCAGCTCTCCTTTTAAACTACGGGCCTGTGGTGGAAAACTCAGAGGGCAGATTCTGTACTGCCCCTCAGGAGATGGAATCTAAAGTGCATGCGTTAAGGGCTACCTGTAAATTGATTCAGCTAACATTTATACTTTTCCATTTATTTATTATTTGAAATGTAAAACAGCTTGTGGCATCCGTCTTGGATAACCTATTGGGCATTAGGTGTTCTGTGTGTCTTTCCGTGGTGTGGTGTTTAGCAGGGCCTGTGGTCTTTTCAGAGGTCCAGGTGTGCGGAGTAATTCTCATGTGGATCCAGGTTGTTTGCTTGCTTTATGGCTGCAATGGTTATTACTTACCTCAGGGGGATGATCCA
>OLKM01002848.1:37500-52438 GCA_900291075.1 Melanogrammus aeglefinus | reverse complement strand
AAAACCCTGGATACATAGACATTAGTCACATACACACGCTTACTGTATGCTTGCTCGCGCACACACACACACACACACACACACACGCACATGCACACGCACACGCACACGCACACACACATACACCCACACACACACATAAGCACAGACACACACACACACACACACACACACACACACACACACACACACACACACACACACACACACACAACACACACACACACACACACACACACACACACACACACACACACACACACACACACACACACACACACACACACACACGTATACACCCACACAAAAAGAAACACATATACACACAACTACACCCACACACAGACACACACACAAAAACGCACACGTGTACCCACACACATACAAACACCTCGCACAAACACTTACACGCACACACACACACACACACACACACAAAAACATCTAACGTATGTTGTGTTCTCCATCTGTTGATTGTACCGCTTACACAACGGGAGGTCTCTCACTCCACAGCTCACAGTGGAGACCTCGGCCCTGGTTGCACTGAGGGCCTGGATCATGAAGGTTATCAAGTGCTCAGTGTGAATGGCTGGTGGAGCAACAGCCAGTACACCTGACCACACTATTGAAAAAGCAGCGTTCGGATAAGACCATTGAACACCCCCTGTCCTTCATCGCTCACACAGCTCACAGGAGGGAGTAGTCAAAGCCTCTGAGTTGTGACACAACGTACCACCTTGGCTCTCTCAAAGCGCCATTTTGACAACATTTAACAGAATGAGATGTTTGGAAACTCTCTCACCCTCTCCTCCTCCCTCTCTTTCTTTCTATCCCTCTCGCAAAAATCTGTGGTAGATCTTTCTCTCTGTGTTTCTTTGTGTGTCTCTCTCTCTGTCACCCTCTCTTACTCTCTCTCTCTCTCTCTCTCTCTCTCTCTCTCTCTCTCTCTCTCTCTCTCTCTCTCTCTCTCTCTCTCTCTCTCCCTCTCTCACTCCTCTCTCTCTCTCTCTCTCTCTCTCTCTCTCTCTCTCTCTCTCTCTCTCTCTCTCTCTCTCTCTCTCTCTCTCTCTCTCTCTTCTCTCTTCTCTCTCTCCTCTCGCTGTCCCCCTCTTACTTCTCTCTCTCTTTTCTCTCATCTCTCTCTCATCTCCTCTCTCTTCTCTCTCGTCTCTCTCTCTCTATTCTCTCTCTCTCTCTCTCTCTCCATCTCTTTCTCTCTCTACGTGTCCCTCTGTCTCTCTATCTGTCCCCACCTCAGAAACAGTGATAGAAGTGATTGTGGATGCCCTCTCCCATGCCCCTGGCAGAGGAGTCTCCGTGCTCCGAGGAGATTACACTAATCTTTTGGCAAAGCGCTGCGACCGCAAGCCTTCGCGTGGAGAGAGAGATCCCCTCCTGAAGATTAGAGAGCCAGCAGCCGGATGAGTGGTGAGCAGGACGCCAGCGCTCCAATCTCCCCATCGCGAGAGCAGCCGCAGCAGAAGAAGAAGAAGAGGAAGAAGATGTAAGACTTTGAGAGACAGTGTGTGTGTGTGTGTGTGTGTGTGTGTGTGTGTGTGTGTGTTGTAGGGGTGGGGGGGGATACTGCTCAAACTGAAAATATGGCTCGGAATGGAGAAAAACTGGGGATTTCAGAAGTGTCCCTCTCCACTCTTGGCGATATCACCCATTTCACAGAAGGGAGCTTAAAGGATAAGGCTGTGATGAAGGGGAGATACATATCTGAACTATTAATATGCAGCAGCACCCAGGTCAACACCCATTTTTCCCCTCCCATTGCCTTCTTAAGAAAAAGGGAATTGGGGGTTTGGCTAGAGCAATTCCAGTGGTGTCAACTGATTTTCTCTTTTTCTACCGGAGTAGCTAAAGTCAAGGTTGGTGCTGCACTTTGCCATTACCGTGTGGAGATTATCACAGCAGGTGATGCCCAGGGGCAAGGCCGGGGAAACTCGCTGAATGAGACACCTATTGTCTGAGATATATAGTTTTTCCATGCACGCACACACACATTCACACACACACACACCACACACACACCAACACACACACACACACAACACACACAACACACAACACACACACACAACACACACACACCCACACCAACACATGCACCACACACATGAACAACACACAGGTTTCTTAGACCATAATCCTTCATATCTTAACTGCCCTCGATCATAGCCACGTGTGGACACACACACACACACACACACACACACACACACACAACACACACACACACACCAACACACACACACACCACACAATCACACACACACACACAACACACACACACACCACACACACACACCACACACACACACGCACGCGCAGAGTCTGCATGTAACTGTGCGACCTTCTTGCCCATTACATCATTTGTTACACAGTTGACTCTTAATAGCTTTTACACGCCCCAACATCAGTCCACCAGATGAGGTGCTGCCACGGTCACTGTGCTTTGAAAAGATCCAGCCCATTAGCCCGTTAGCCAACCAATTCTTAGTTGTTTCTAAGAATTGGTTGCCTACTTTCCTAGGAAGTACACAATTATATCTGAGTTATTACCAACCTTAAACAGTTACAACTACACGGTACTTAGTTGAGGTTACCAGGTAAATCCCTAGTAATTAGGGGACTGTAAAAGGAAGGGTTACCTATCCCGGGGAGCACACCCTCTCCAGGGTCAATGTCACATCTGCAGTTTATATTTGTTTTGCCTATCAATCAAAGACAAGTAAACACAAGATTGAATTGATAGTGAATTACCGACTAACAACTAACTAACAATTAGTTAATAAATCAATGAGGTATGGATTTGTGTCTCTTGGGAGACTGACAAATTCCTTTTGGCCAACTGAATTGACACTTAAAGACAGTAAAGTTACTCATTTGCTGCACATTGTTGGCAATTATGATTAGAACTTGACAGTACATTTGTTGTCAAAATTCTACTCCACAAATGGCCAATAAACTAGGGGTTTCACTTTTTCTCTATCAACTGTTTGTGAGTGTGTGTGTGTGTGTGTGTGTGTGTGTGTGTGTGTGTGTGTGTGTGTGTGTGTTGTGTGTGTGTGTGTGTATGTGTGTGTTGTGTGTGTGTGTGTGTGTGTGTGTGTGTGTGTGTGTGTGTGTGTGTGTGTGTGTGTGTGTGTGTGTGTGTGTGCTGTGTGTGTGTGTGCATGCAAATGAAGATGTTTTCATTGTGAAAACGGTTAGGCAGGCAGCAGGAAAGGAATAAATACAGATGGATTGTGTGTGTGTGTGTGTGTGTGTGTGTGTGTGTGTGTGTGTGTGTGTGTGTGTGTGTGTGTGTGTGTGTGTGTGTGTGTGTGTGTGTGTGTGTGTGTGTGTGTGTGTGTGCGAGTGTTTTGCAGTGAAAAAGGGAAAAAAAAAAACGCATTGACAGTTAGACGCTGATCTAAATGCCACGGTTGACTTGGCATTTGGAGGCTCCCCAGGGCATAAGTACTGGAACTACTTATTGCCATCATCACGGTGTTAAAGCCATGAGCATCTTGTCTCCGCGAGTGACGGCGCATTTTGTGTGTCTGTCATTATTGCTCACTACATTGGCACTCGGCTCTGGCGAAGAAAAGCCTTTTTGACAGTCACAAGATGTTTTCACTTTGATTATGTTTTTTTATGACTCTGTTTATTGATTCACAGCGTGCCCCCAAATGGCCAATGCCATAAGAGTGGGTCCATAAGCGTACCACTAAACATATTGCCGCTTATGACATTTCCGCAGATGGAATGAACACTGGATAAATATCATCCAGCAGACCCCCGTTTAGTGATTCGCCTCCTCCACGGTCATCTGCTGTCGTTGGCCAATCGATGTCTTGAAGCCTCGCAAACCTTTTTTAAATCGTGCATTGTGGTGGCTGTTGTTGAAGATTTTTTGTGTGATTTAAAATAAAGTATTTTACATTCCCTGTTTTCATTAATTTGTTCATTTATGGCTTAATGATCAGGACCTTCGCCTGTTTTTTGGCTCACAAACAGGCTCACAAACATCAAATAAAGATGTATTTTCATAACGGGCTATGATGATTGCTGTTGCTGATTTTTGTGTTGACGGCTGATTAACAAAATACCCATCAGCCATTTAAAGATAATCATCCTCATCAATGCTTGAATAAGCACATGGTGAACTCTGTAGTCCTCTACTGTGTATCACTCATCCACTCACTCATTTGGCCATCATCACCCCCCCCCCCCCCACCCCCCACCCCCCACCCGCCGCGGCCAAACTGTCATCTGCCAGTTTGGCCGCGGCGATGAGGCCTTCTGTATTGTGATTCACTTAATGCTGTGTGTGGGAAGGACAGGTCCACGGTGTATCTGGGGATGGCTCCATGGTTCTCAGCTCTCATATCACATGCTGAAGTGGCTCTATTTCATTGGGATTTGGGATCTCATAAATATCATAAATATCAAACTAGTCATTACCTAACCCTTTGTTAATGTTTGTTACGTGTTACTTTAATATCTACAAGTTAATAGTTTTTTTCCCCTGACCACAGAGTGTCGCTGGTTAGGGCTGTGTGTTAGGGTTAGGGCCGTGTGGGTTAGGGCCGTGTGTTAGGGTTAGGGCCGTGTGTTAGGGTTAGGGTCCGTGTGTTAGGGTTAGGGTCGTGTGTTAGGGTTAGGGTCGTGTGTTAGGGTTAGGGTCCTGTGTTAGGGTTAGGGTCCTGTGTTAGGGTTAGGGTCGTGTGTTAGGGTTAGGGTCCTGTGTTAGGGTTAGGGTCCTGTGTTAGGGTTTAGGGTCCTGTGTGTTAGGGTTAGGGTCCTGTGTTAGGGTTAGGGTCCTGTGTTAGGGTTAGGGTCCTGTGTTAGGGTTAGGGTCCTGTGTTAGGGTTAGGGTCCTGTGTTAGGGTTAGGGTCCTGTGTTAGGGTTAGGGTCGTGTGTTAGGGTTAGGGTCCTGTGTTAGGGTTAGGGTCGTGTGTTAGGGTTAGGGTCGTGTGTTAGGGTTAGGGTCCTGTGTTAGGGTTAGGGCCGTGTGTTAGGGTTAGGGCCGTTTGTTAGGGTTAGGGTCGTGTGTTAGGGTTAGGGTCCTGTGTTAGGGTTACGTGTTAGGGTTAGGGCCATGTGTTAGGGTTAGGGTCGTGTGTTAGGGTTAGGGCCGTGTGTTAGGGTTAGGGTCCTGTGTTAGGGTTAGGGTCCTGTGTTAGGGTTAGGGCCGTGTGTTAGGGTTTGGTTAGAGTTATGCAAACAACTAATATTTAATTAACAATGAAAAAACGATTAACTTGTGCCAAATAGATATTAAAGCAACAATTAACAATTATTAACAAAGGGCTAGTTAACGACTAGTTTGCTAATTATTATAGCACCTTATTATAAAGTGTTACCAAAAATTGCTCTACCGTTAAATATCTGTCCTGGCGAGACACACTGAGCCACAAACACAGGTCTAAACACCACAGCATGACAAGACACACTGAGCCACAAACACAGGTCTAAACACCACAGCATGACAAGACACACTGAGCCACAAACACAGGTCTAAACACCACAGCATGCAGATTCATTGGTTTAGCTCTAGGGCTATACACAGGCCAGCGTTGAACCCCTGGGGCTCTTTTGTTCAGCAGCACATTTGTTTTTTTTGTTTCTTATATTTTTTAATATTCTTAATAGCTTTTAAACGCCCTCGACATCAGTCCACCAGATGAGGTGCTGCCACAAAATAAAAGGACAACAAAATGTTCATCGAGGAAATGAAGCAAGTAAGGGTCTGAGTTTGCCACCGCTTGTGTGGTTCCATGCATCATAATATGATACACAACAGCAGCTTGGAGATATTTATTATGTATTGGTTTTATTTCTTTATTGATTTGAAGAGCCCCAATCAAATGTGCTAGGCTAGGGGAAGTATTCCATTCGACAGTCCTTGGGTAATATTCACATTCATTCATTTTTAATCAATAAAAACGTCACAACAAACACACAAAATGCCTCCCCAGGTAGAGTGACAGGGAATACAGAGACAAAGACACAGTGCGAGACAGTGTGTAAATATAATATCAACCACCACAGTGCACACCAAGAAGGTCTGGGTAAATCCAAGTGCACAAATACGTTGTTTTTGTCTGCAGAGAAAGATACCGATCACATTTCCGTTCCAATGTGTGCAAAAGAAGTCAAGGCTCAAAAGTGGGTTAACCCTGAATAATAATAACAGTGTGGTAAAAGCTCAGATTTACACACGTACACACACACACACACACACACACACACACACACACACACACACACACACACACACACACACACACACACACACACACACACACACACACACACACACACACACACACACACACACACACACACACACACACATAGAATTATTGTTATATTATTCCCTGTAACTCAGAAAATGATTTAAGGTACGTTTGGGATAAAACCTTGGAAAGCACAGTTGTAACATGTCACGCCAGCAGCATTTTCACAATGAGCTCCACCTTAATGGAACAGCCGAAGCCATGTGCTTTTTATTTGTCACCTGACACCTCAGTACAACATTTGCACCAGTGCAAAGTATGTTAACAGCTGTTTCAATAACACGTTTAAAATGCAAGGGATTCGATTTAGACATTCAAGTGTTCCAAAAAAACATTTCTCAGAGTAATCTAAATGGGATTTCTAAATATTGTATTTGTTATATATGTTATGCATATATATTTGTTATATGTACCTGCATATTATATGTACTGCATATGTTGTACTAACAGTTTTGGTTGGGTTAAACCCAACCGTTTTTAAAGGTACAACCTGTGTCCAATATATCATGCATATTAAAAAACAATATTTATCCAGATCTGACTTTTGAAAGTGAATTGAAGGTTTCCTGTCAGTAAACATTGTCTGTGTTATTTATTCTACCAACCAATTCCTCTCAACTGAGAAATATTTAAGATTGATTGGTTGTGCTCCTATTAAATTATATATCTCAAGATATTCTTTGAATAGCATTACTCAACAACTTTTCGACAGTTGTATATTTTATTTTTAATGCTTTAATGCTTTCTATTTGAGTTTCCGTCTTTCTCTATCTGTTGGAAGCGGTAATACAAAAACTCAGAATATTATTATTCTTCCACTTTACACAAGTCACGTTGTAATGTATCTCATGTCTCCAGCTATTTTATTTTTTAGTTCTTTCTTTTAGATTTATGTCCTTTCTCTTTTTTAAACTCGGTGATGGCAGGGGATTTGCTGGTATGGGAAGGAATAAGGACATGCTACACATACCTATCAAGGTCAGAAAAAAAGTTTTTGAGGAACATCTTTCTTTAAAGAGTGAGCCTGCTCACCTTTAAAAAAAGACTCCATTATAGCTATGTTTCATTTTTATGTCCAACTGAAAGTGCTAGCCAAACTGCAAGTAGACCTAAAATATATTTGTTTTTCCATCGTTTTTTGCTCTGGAAACAGAGTGTAGCAATGTGCAGTGGCCTTTAGGCTGACGTGGGTGACAGGAAGGATTCATCTAGCATGGCATAAATAATTCACACCAACTAAACCCTGTTGAAAGATGATGCAAGATTTTTCATGCAAAGTGGCCAAGTCTGAATGTATTAGCAGCTACTCTCTGAAAGAAGCAACACAAAAACAAGTGAAGAAAAGAGTTGACATTAAAATTAGGTGAATAATGATTTAAGTCATCAATACATCATAACTGACGGGTTTATGTAATATTCAGTGGTTGGATCTTTAAAAAAAAAGGCAATATTTTTGAAGTATCTACATTTAAGTGATCCGTGATCAAGTGATCAGAAATAGGCACACTTTTCAGAAGAGCTTTGGTTCTCTCTCTCTCTCTCAAGATAGACTTCATAGCACTATTAAACCATTCCACCAGAATACACATGACCGTTCCTGCCAGGCTAGATAAAATAGATATGAATGGCAATCACACCCTAAGTGGTGGTGGTTAGTGAGGTTCCCCCTTCTCTGTAAAAGCGTCTTTGAGTGTCTAGAAAAGTGCTATATAAATTCAATCCATTGTTATTATTATTATTATTATTATTATTATTATTATTTAAGTATATTTACATTTCCTTAGCATGTCTTGAAATAATTTTGGCAAAGTGGCCAAAGCTTCATGGAGAGAAACTCACTGAGATGTAACCAGATAGAAATTAATATTTTAAGTTGTATACTTATAAATATGCTACAACTTCTCAAGCAATGCTAATTGCTGCCAACGTACTTACACAACTTACACAATTGCCAATTTAATACAAATCAAAAAAATTAAAAAGATAACGAAAAACATTGATACACAGAATTCTTGTCAGTGCATTTGGTAGAATAAAACCATTCATTTCATATTCTTCAAATTAATGTTTACATGACTGTGGCTTATATTCTTTGTATATATTAGTTTAATATTGTACATTTAATATTATGATTGTGATCATTGTGAAATTGCTGTTATTGCGGTGATGTGCATATCATTTTTTATGCGTGCTGACCCTGGCAGCAAACTAAACAGTCTGTTAGGTGACGATTCTGATGTTGAACTTGATCATGATAGGCCTCTGATTATAACCAACCAATGAGGTTCCTTCGTGGAAGCACCTTGAATAAACAAAGGGTCAGGCCAGTGATATACTGCTCACACGGTTTATGCAGTGTTTGATTGCCTTTATTCATTCTATGTCTTCCATTGTCATCACATCCATAGCAATAAAACAGCAACTGTAGGAGTTGGGAAGGAATAGGAAAGACAACCAAAGGAAAAAATAAAATCTTTGTTTGATTTTCAGTCATCTAGATAAAGAAAATGTCTTTGTCTCAGAAAAGCCCTGAGCTTTCTTCCACTCTGGTGGCTGTCCTGCCCCGTCCATTAAAACATGAAGGGTCATCAATAAGACCTCCTCATCAGTGGGGCACGCGAAGGGTGGATAAAGATATGAACAAGAAAGAGCTTCAGAGACAGGCCAGATAGTGATAAGGAAGAAATAAATAGTGTGTGTGTGTGTGTGTGTGTGTGTGTGTGTGTGTGTGTGTGTGTGTGTGTGTGTGTGTGTGTGTGTGTGTGTGTGTGTGTGTGTGTGTGTTGTGTGTGTGTGTGTGTGTGTGTGTGTGTGTGTGTGTGTGTGTGTGTGTGTGTGTGTGTGTGTGTGTGTGTTGTGTGTGTGTGTGTGTGTGTGTGTGTGTGTGTGTGTGTGTGTGTGTGTGTGTGTGTGTGTGTGTGTGTGTGTGTGTGTGTGTGTGTGTGTGTGTGTGTGTGTGTGTGTGTGTGTGTGTGTGTGTGTGTGTGTGTTGTGTGTGTGTGCTGTGTGTGTGTGTGTGTGTGTGTGTGTGTATGTGTATGTGTGTTGTGTGTGTGTGTGTGTGTGGTGTGTGTGTGTGTGTGTATGTGTTGTGTGTTGTATGTGTGTGTGTGTGTGTGGGGGGGGGGGGGGTGAGGTGCACACATGTGCGTGCGTAAACAGGTGTGTGTTATCACACTCTACAGGACTCATCTGTTGCTATCTTCCCATCTCGTCACAGCCCAAAACAAAATCTGCTTTTTCAAAACTCAATCAACACCTGATCCGTGAGAGAGAAAAGAGAGAGAGAGAGAGAGAGAGAGAGAGAGAGAGAGAGAGAGAGAGAGAGAGAGAGAGAGAGAGAGAGAGAGAGAGAGAGAGAGAGAGAGAGAGAGAGAGAGAGAGAGAGAGAGAGAGAGAGAGAGAGAGAGAGAGAGAGAAATAAGAAGAAATAGAGAAAGAAAGCAACAGGAAAACGGAGACAGGAGGTTGCTGGCGGTGGGGGCCTTGATTGTAGTGAGTTACTATTTTTAAAATCCTCCCTGGGAAAATTGAAATACTTTCATACTCACAGACCCATTTATACATGGGTGTATCTGTGCGTGTGTTTTGTGCGCCTTGTTGACTGAAGGTATTGATGTGTGTGTGCGTGTGTGCGTGTTTGTGTGTGTGTTTGCACATGCAAACAACAGGAGTTGAATTGGTTAGCCCTTAGAAATATGCATGTAAAGTGCTTACTACAGCCTTCTGAGATTAATCTCTGCCTTGCAGGTGGGTATGAACTCATCCATAATATATCTGGCATGGTATGTGGTATGTGGGTATGAATATTATATGTTCTGGTGTGGAGGATTATTTTACATCACGGTCGGTAGGTCTTGAAATACGGATTGGAAAGTGTTATTTTAAACTCACTATTTATAAAAGCAATACATCAAAATAACTGTAGAGCGTGTGTGGATGATGGCTTGGTGAAGCAGCATGACTATGCCCGAGTCTGACTGATTGGGCCGCACACCCTTCAGAAATCAGTGTGCACAGGTTAAACCAGCCATCACCACACACACTGAAGGACATTTCTACATTGCAGCATGGTTCAACAGCTCATTGTCCGTCAACTTCTACAATAAACCCTGCGTCCTTGTGTCTGGAGAAGCCCAGTAATGGCCATAGGTGGAGAGTGGCAGTCACAGGGGTGAGAGGTAGCAATGTCTCATAGGTGACATTGCTACCTTGGTGCCCAATGGCCTCTCCAAACAGCAAAGGACACATGGTGTGTTGAAAGCAGTTGTATTGTAGCTGTAAATAACGTGGGAGGACAATGGTACATGTCAGAGATCTCCCTGAGTGTGTGATGGCTGGTTTAACCTTTGATTCCTCAATGCACAACAGGCGTGCACCCTCAGCCAGCCCCTGAGTCCAATCAGTTTGGCTCGGGTCAGGTGATGCTGCTAAAACAAGCCACCATCCACACACACTCCACACTGACATGAAATGTCAAATGTTTTTTTTTAAAACGTTTTTTTTTTTAAAAAACATTTAAATTATTTAACCATGTGAAATCAATGCATTTTGTACATATAACAGGCATACACATTTGTACTAATAAGGGAAACAAATTCCAACTATAAATGTTTCCTAAACCAAGATTCAGCCATCCTCCACCACATTCACAGATTTAAAATTGACTTGACACTTAGAGTATGATGGTAATGACAATTAAAATTGGCATGCAGATTCTGAAATCAATTATTTGTACTTAAAGTATTTTATTGAATCAAATAGTGATAGATAGGCAATTTACCAGACATGCAAACCAAGAAACCACATGATAGAGAGTCTAACATGTTGACTGCAAAGCATCATCACAGAGACACACAGAGAGACTTTGATAAATAATTAAATAAATTACTACACACAGAAGCTTCAACCAAACATGTATTGATAACAGATTAGGCCAGCAGCTCTCCAGGGCTTCAGAGTAGAATAATAAGATGCAAAGAGGCATCAATATACTCAACAAACTGTTTTCTTTTGAAACAACGCGCACGCACACACGCACGCACGCACGCACGCACGCACGCACGCACGCACGCACGCACGCACGCACGCACGCACGCACACACGCACACACACACACACACACACACACACACACAGGGCACAAAGAAATGTGGCAGAGAGAAATGTTTTGCAACTTTCTTCACTGCAGCAGTGTCATGAGGTTTCCTCATCAATTTGTCCGCAAACCAAATTGATTCAGAGAAAAAAATTCCCAGCATTAATTGTGCCGTAGGCAGAAGTTTTTTTTATCCATTAGTCATGTCGTAATTTGAACAAAAGAGAAGGCTGCAGTGAAAAAGTAACTTGCTTTTAGAATTTCTTCCTTGATTCACCCAAGGTAACTCCCACGCAGCTTGCTTGCCTGCTGTTTAGGAGCAGAGTAAGTTAAGGATGACCACGTATGAATACAAGCCTTAGACTATAGCTAGCCTGAGCCAATAGCTAGCCTAGCCTATAGCTAGCCTAGTAGCTTAAAGGTATTGGTAAAAAAGCATGGCACAACATTGATAACATTGAGAGGAACTACATTGTCTGCCATAGAAAACATTTGGACTCACACAGGAAATAGCTGAGCCGTTTTTGCTCATAAGGCGCAAAGGAGTAGCAGAGGTTCAAAAGAGAAGGCTAGTCTGGGATTTTGTGGCGGAGGGGGGCGGGGCAATTTAATCTTTAAACTGCAAGAATGTAAATAAGATCAATGACACAATGATAGAGAAGGCAAGAGCCATTCATGAAAGCCTTCTACGAAATCTCAATATGACCCAAGTCAGTTTAGCCACAGCACAAATGATATAAAGGTAACATCTAGTAAAATCGCCCAATAGACAACAGCATTTCATCCACTGATGCCAGTTCAATCTGTAAGAGAAAGCAAACATTTAGATATTTCCATAATCATCACAGTATGTAAAAACCTTTCATAGAAAATTTGTATCATGCTTTTCACATTTACATCATGCAGTACTGGAAAACAGGTTAACTCAATTTACAGGCACAGAAAATAATGTAATTTCTTTTTTCTTTATTCATTATGTTCTTTTAATCAAATAACTAAAGACTGATCTTGACAGTTTTACTCAAGATGGGAAGTCACAAATCCTATGTGTCTTAAAAATAAGTGCTGCAGAGGGTTTGACGTATTTATACAATGTCCTTTTTGTTTATTTTCTCTCTGACTGTGTTTCCAAGACAACATTAGCCTTGTCGTTCTAATCACCCCCCCCCCCCCCCCTTCTTCCTCTGGAAGGAGCTTCTTTATTTTGACACTTGAGATTCTTCTTTACATTCTTGTACACATTCTTGCACACATTCTTGTACACATTCTTAGCTGTACAGGCGTACGGTCTTAAGTAAGTCTGTCTTACGATGTTTAGGTCATGTTTGTTTATGTTAGATTATCGATTTAAATGTTTTTCCATGGAGAATTCTCTGAATGCTTACTGAACATCCATTTCATCCAACGTCCGGCCAATCAGAGACAGCATGCTTCCTACGCCTACCAATGTCTAAGAATCACAAGGAGAGTGTTTGACCATTGTTCATATCAGGGTGGTTATCGCCCAACGATCGCAATAGTTCACACTGGCAATAGTATGGCTCTTTAAGACTACATTTGTGAATAGTTTCTTTTAATGCAAGCTACTTATAGGCCTGTTCAATCTTTTAAAAGCCTAAAAAAAACACACACATATTTATATAGAAAGGATATTAAATAAAAAAAGCATTAAAAGGACATTAAAGCATTCGGCTAAAAGCAGCAGCCGCTTATCAAAAGCATTGGATGACATGTGAAGTTCTGACCAATCTAGTTGAAAGCACTGAGCTGCCTTGAATTGTATTTCCTCATTATTTCAACTCCAGAAGATGCACCCATTTACAGGCCGTGATGTAATGGGATCGGAATTTAGTTTTCAACACATGTTTCATGTGAATAGCCTGATAATCCATGAGACAGTTTTTTAAACCATTAAGTCCCCAAGCAATTTCATAATGAATGGAATCAGCCAATAAAAGAAAGTGAAAACACTCAAAACACTCTCTTAAGTCAAAGCGCTCTGTCCTTCAAGTGCTCAATTATCAGAAAATCCAATACACCGTTCAACAGGTTTGTATGTAAGAAGGGAAAGTAAAGAGTTATGAGTGTTTCTGAGAACTGTTGGTTTATTGAATGTTGTCGGTGTCCAGCATATTGATGGATTTTCATGTTGACTATTACGGTTCTTTTTCAATGCCTTTTGTCCGATCAGTTAAGGCATTCAAAGTCACCTCACATCAACTCTCAACTGAATCCATTCGTTGCTAATCAAAGAAGTGCTTGTTTCCAGTCAACATCTTGCTTTAGAAACCTTGGGAAAATAGATAACACGTAGTACACACACACACACACACATTGTTTATCTTTCAGAAAGAAGTGTTCAGGCTTCATATCCTGGTATGAAGCAAGCTGTCCTTACATGCCTCTGTTGAGTCAGAGATGAGTTCAACACCATTGCTAGTTTTGCCCCTGGAGACTTTATTTAATCCAACCGTGTCCGAACCTTCTGGCGTGGGGTTGGGGTGCGTGCCAACGTTCTCATTTTTAACAAGCGTTTCCACAGGTTCTCCGGATCTCCTGTCATTTAACGAGGGCTGACTAACAATGCCATGCTCTGTCCTATCGAAATAGCACGCTGCACAGGAGGAATCCTTATTGTTTCTCTCGGTGCGTGTGGAGAGCTCGGCCCACTCTGTGGCTCTCAGGTCAGAGGATGAAGATGTGAGCGGATGGGGATGACGATGAGGAGGGTGAGGATGAGGATGATGGGGAAATTCGGACAAACGCGCGTCCTTATCTTTGTCATCATTCGGCTCAGGACTTTTTCCATGGATCACCCGCTGAACCTCGGACGCCGTACGTTCCGTGTCCTCGTCCTTCCCTTCGTTGGCCGACGGGCCGCCCTCCCCGGGATGGGCTCCCGCTCCGTTCGGTGGTCTGCTGGTCTCGTCGAGACTGCCCTTCTCCCCGGGATAGGACGCACCGGGGCGCTGCCCGCTGTCCTTCACCTGAGCTTTGGCGCTGCTGCTGCTGCCCTGGGACGCGCGTAGCTCCCGGACCGTGCTGTAGGCGGTGTTCATGGAGGACAGCGTCCTGCGGTGGGACGCCTCCGCCCGCTTGCAGTGGTAGAGGCCGCGGAAGGCGGAGCGGAACTTTTGGGACATGGCGTTGTATATGACGGGGTTGATGGCGCTGTTGGCGTAGATGCAGGTGCGGCAGAAGAGGACGAACCAGTCGTCCAGGTAGGGCGTGGCCATGAAGGAGTTGAGGAGCACCAGCGTGCGATAGGGCATCCACAGCAGGGCGAACAGGACCACCACCACCGCCAGCATCTTGGTCACCTGCAGGGGACGGGGACGGGCAGAGGGTGGGGAACCTCCAAACGCATATTCATTCTAATGGATAAGATGAGATAGCACCTCATATATACATCGTGGGAGGCGCTTCAGGGTAAAATAAAAAGCAAAGTCAACAAGTTGTATACATACACCGATATAAAACCAAAATGAACAATATATCTAAATCTCTCTATAAATGAGCTGTTGCATGGTTGCATTCATGTAATAA
>OLKM01002848.1:12500-32500 GCA_900291075.1 Melanogrammus aeglefinus | reverse complement strand
GAGAGAGAGAGAGAGAGATGGAGAGAGAGACAGAGACAGAGACAGAGACAGAGCATACAGGGGGATCACACACACCTGTTTCCTGGACGACAATGCGCTTTTGGGACGTTTCTCGACGGACGGTTTTCCCCACTTCGGCTCTCTCCCTGCAGCTGCGGCGCAGCGTTGGGGCCCCGGTGCTGACGGTGCCCGTGTCTGATTGGTTCGGGAGGGGGCTGGAGGGACAACATTTCATGGGTCGCAAACTGGGATTGCGATGGAAGACCACTGATATTGTTTCACTGACATGTCTGGACTAATCAGAACATGGATTGACTTCCTTTCGTTGATCTTTCCCGTAGAGCTCTGTGAGTGTGACGATACACTACTAGATGTTTTATAACCACTGCTACCATGACAGACGACTTATGTATACAACTTATATATGTCAAATGCAAATGAAGATCCTGGCATTATCTATGGGGTAAAGGTTGTAGAATGCATATTACAGAGGTGCATTCATGGGAAAACCACCTGGAACTGCTGAATATTGAGTATATTTAAGGTTTTGAAGTATATGAAGGGGAATTTGATTGGATGCTATTATGGAAACTCATGATATAATTTAATCAACATGATTTCACATATAATCAAGCTGTCGTAATTCACTTTTTGAGTGACTGATTACATTTTCCTTTTAATCGCGGACATTGAATGCATTAGCAATGTTACAAATTTAACTTATCCGTACTTTAAGGCATAACAAAAAAATGGACATTGTAACAAACGTCCTCGGGTTGGTCTCATTGGTTTTGGCCTCATACCTGAGGTATAGTATCCGTGCTATCAGACCATACAGCACGATGGCCAGGAGAAGTGGCACCACGTAGAAAATGGCAAAGTCAATGAGGTAGATGGGCAGGTACAGCTCCCGCTTCACCTTGTAGCCACACTGAACGTGTCCACTCTCAACCACCTGCAAATCATGCCATGGGTTGTGGGTAGAAGGATCATATGGGACATACAGCATGATGTACACGTCATGAAGAAACAGGTAGGGGGTCATACGCCTTAATGAAGAATGATGTTAGGTTGTGGACACTGGGGATGGAACCCAGTACCTTATACCCTCAAAGTCAAACACTCCTTGGCACTGCATCATCCTGGCCTCAATTTGTCGTTTCTTGGCAAAGAGACTAATGCATTTGATCTTAAATAGGAAATATACTCAAATCCTTTTTATTTTGTGACAGTTGCTCCAAAACAAAAATACGATTTATATGGAAAATCTTTGCCGAACCTTAATGTCGACCAGGAAGAACCACAGCATGCAGTAGATGCAGGTGAAGATCCACACCCCGGCAATGATCCGCTTGGCCCGGGAGACGGTGCACACTGTCTTGGCCCGCATCGGATGACAGATAGCGATGTACCTGCACATTGGGAGCGGCCCGGGAATAACTGAACTTTAAAAAAAATGTGCAAACGTTGCCTCACCGCTGACGGCATTCGTATTTGCTTATTGACGATGATTTGAGTAATTTCAACTTTTAAAACATTAAAGACATTTGAGTGGTAGACAACAGCCCCATCTAGTAGGCCTAAAGATATCGATGGTAATAAAAATAAACAATTCCCCCTGCCTTATGCACAAGCATAGCAACAACGTTGTTACCATTTCTAAGGTGTTGTGTAGGGAGGACGACAACATGATCGGTACACATGCTCTGTTGTTCAGCCGAGGCTTTTGCACATAGGTCCTACTGAATGGAACGACGACACACAACGCATCTTCACTCACATTGGGAGTAGCTAATATGATTGTACAGGACAGGGAGAAGTGTAAGTAGAAGTTTTATGCAAGAGTGCGTTATTGAGGACACTTTCACTTGCAGTTTGCAATCGTGTTGACACACATATACACGCGCAGTTGCAAAGTGCAGGTGAAAAACAAACAACAACAAAACAAAACAAGCCCAAAAACAAAAAACAGGCTTGACCCAAGAGGCCGACATCCCACTCCCTTCAGCGCCTCACTCACCTCTCCACCGTGAACGCCGTGATGGAGCAGGAGGAGACGTTGATGCCCAGGTACTGGAGGTAGGTGATGCCCAGGCAGCCCGAGTGCCCAAACACCCACGTGCCCGACAGGCTCTCCGCCACGTTGGGCAGCCCCGCCGCCACCAGCACGGTGAGGTCGGCGACGGCCAGGCTCACCAGGTAGCAGTTGGTGGGCGTTCTCATGTGGCGCGTGGTAAGCACCACCAGGACCACCATGACGTTGCCCACGATGCCCACGGTGCACACCTAGCAGCACCAGGAACACCGACACCGCCTTGAACTCCAGCGACTCGGCGACGGGCGGGGTCAGGCCCAGCGAGACGTTGGTGGGGGGGGCGGCGAGCCCGGCGCTGCCATTGGCCGCCATGTGTGACGCCAGGGACTCGGACTTGGGATGTTTTGATTGTGTCTTCGGGTGCGAACCCTCTGACGCTCCGATGGATTAGGGGTAATTTAGTGGTAAGTTAATTGTGGAGTCGTTTGCCGGTCTTAAATGTCATTGGAATCAAATGTCAAATTGATTCCAATCAAGGATGACATATTATTTGTGAGGAGGGGAATTACATCTCATTTCAATCAGAGATCAAAGAGGACTTGCTTTTCCTAAATGCATACAAAGGCCACATCTCCCCATTGAACGGAGACAGGCTAAAATAAATATAATGTTATTGCTTTTTCAAATAGGTACAAATGTTTAAGCTTCATCTTTTCTTTTGCTGTTTTAAAATGCACTGCTAGGATTGTACCAGACCATGAAATGTGCTATGTAAGAAAATGGGTATTATTATAATCATAATTATAAAGCAGGATAAATTACAGGCCAGAGTCTGTTAAATGGTTTCCTCCGTTTCCTGATCAATCTCTGTGTCAATAAGTACACCTCAGTTCTTCCATCAATTCAGCGGCCTCTCAGCCTCTTGTCGCAGGGAGACTTTCAACTTTCATTATGGCTCCACATTGATGACAGACCAGCATTGAGGGTAAATATACTGGCAGGACATTCCTTGACCCTCCTACACATGTTCAGTTTTAGTGCCATCCACCTGAAGAGAGAAGATACACTATAGAAATCTACAGAAAGACAGGGTTATCTACAGCCTGCATAGTGGATGGAAGCAACTGCCACACAAAACACACATTCATTCATTCATTCATTCATTCATTCATTCATTCATTCATTAATGCACTTGCTTACTCTCCTCTCCCTCTTTCCTCCTGTGTATTAGTCTGTTTTTGTGTGTGCGCATGTGCGTGTGCATGTGTGTGGTTCTTGCCTGGAGGTGGTGTTTTGTGAGTCAGCTGTATCATGCTCTCCTATGGAAGGCACAGTGATAACAGAAACCAGGTGGTAGTCCCTGTGAATATCCCAGGTAATGGAATGTTACGGCATTACTATGACAATAGGTATATTAGCCATAGTAATGGTAATGTATTACTAAGGTATTCTGCATCCTATGCTGCAATGGGGATAACTAATTCCAATATCTATTAATGATACAATGCCAAGAAATCCTAAAGAACCTCATGACAAAGGCAGAATATTTTTTAAATTGTCAAATTTACAGTAAATAATGATTTGAAATGAGCAGTTTTAGTCTTAAATGTAACTTTATGTTGGCTGGCACTTTGCCTGTGATGTTGTAGCACTACTGCAACAATCCAATAGACAGCACTGAAAACTTACTGTTTCTGCAAAAGGTCTCATTCTACTAAAAGATCAATTAACAGGCATGTGTCCGTGCTGTTAAAATGGTCAGGAGCTGGATGTCTTTTCCAGGCATGTGTTCGGCAGCATTTAGATATATATTTTATATACAGTATATTAGAGCCACAGTTTTTCTCTGATCCAATTGAGATGGACAGAAAATGATAAAGTAATTTAACGCAGACACCCAGAGCTCTCACTGCACCCAAATAGGCCAGCTGCAAAAGGGACCACCTTGGCAGACCCAATAGGCCTGCCCATTGACCATTTTGATTCCCATCAGCAGTGCTGCTGGAGTATATAAGTATCATTGGAATAGCTATTATAATCCCTTTTTTGGAATTCAGTTGCACGATGACTATGCATGATGATGACGTAAATAATAACAATAACTGTCCCTAAAAGTAACAATAATAACAATAATAATAATCATCCTAATCCTTTATGACATAATAACGACATTACATACACATATAGCCTACCTACACGTTTAACATTTCTTTAATATGTATTAATATGGTAACCTATCTCGGATTCGGTCCCACATCATTATTTTATGATCCAAGAAAACGTCCAGTCAGTTAGGTTCGCTTTTGATATTCCACGACGTGTTGATTGTAAGTTCCCCAGTCTCCGTCAAATTGCATGCTCATCTATAATTTCCGGATTCCAGTAAGCACTTCAATTACAGTATCTGGGTTGTGACTTGAATTCGAGTACTGCAATCATTTAAGTAATGCGGCAATAAGGCAGCCGTGTGACAACCAGAAAGGAGAAAATAGCAAGTCTGTGGGGATTAACAACTTTGTGAGGTTAATTACTTTGTATAGGCTAGTTAAAATGTTTCTGTATTTTATATATTTTGCGTAAATTGTTACATTTCTTTCTTTACACAATTTCAAATTATTATATAGGCTATCAAGGGCCGTTTAAATAAGATTTGACAGCATGACATCCAATTAGCCTACTAGAAAGAAAATCATGTCGCCTACCTTCTATCTCGAATCCTGGTAGAATCCTGGCAAATGCATTTTATTCAATAATTTACTGTACTTCCAAATCCAAGCTAAACACGTCAATTCACTTTATAGAAAAAGTCTATTTCAATGCATTAAAAACAAAAAAGGAAAAGAAAAAGAAAGAAGGCATGTTCACCAGACAGCACTCTTAATACTACTGCGCTTTACTTCCACAGTGCGAGAGAGCGCTGTCAACGGCTCTGCTCTGCCTGTCTAGGAAGCGGCGGAGGGTCATGGCGCCCCCATGCGTTCAAAGGATTTCTATCTTTAATGCATGTCATTTGAAATAAAGCATCTTAAAGTGGGCTTCTTGTTGGGGATTTATGCAAACATTATATGGCATTGAGGTGCACTGAAAATGTCATACCATCAGCAAGGGGATATTTTACTTCCTCCGCGTTGTTTGCTTCAGGCTATAGCCAGAATATAACACTAAATCAAACACTGACCACTTGTCTTTTTCCTGCACCGCGTCTTTTCCCCTTTTTCCCAACTGTCGCGTGTTGATGACGTCAATGTAATGGCCGCTGTCGCTGTGTGGTGTAGGGCTTATATCTGAAACACAGCGGATAAAATAACCAGAAAATATTATTGTACGGCGTAAAAGCGATTTAATAGAATCGGGGCAGTTCGTTACGCAGCAAACCTGTCTTCAACGAGGTCCAGGTTGACAAGGTGAACAGGATTGTTTTGATCTAAGCTACCACTAGCAAAATAGCAGAGCTACTTGCCGTTAGGGGAGGTTGCATTGTTAATAGAAAGAAGCATGCATGCTCCATGTCTGATGGTGAAATCCAAGCGCGCACTGTCATTTTTATTTTACTACATGGGTGAAGTAGGGTCAGTCGCTTTGTCTAATCATGCACCCATCATCAGTGGGAAGTATGGTTTGACGTTGACAAGTTTTGGGCCTTGTTGCTAGCTAGCCCGATCCAAGTAGCAGTAATGTCAGCAGCAACTGTACTTCAAAGTGTAACTAGTATTGGGAATCATATCTGCGGAGTTCGCGATATATGCGCGTCCTGAAAATATATTGCCATACTTCCATAGTGTATACTTTTAATCGATATTCAGCGATGGCTAACTTTTATATCAGCATCCAGGCAATATCCATGTATTTCATGATTTGAAGTATTTTATAAGTGTCGTTATCAAAGCTTCATCCTTTGTAGTCCAGCTTTTGATGTTCCTAAACGTTGCTCCTCTTTATTTTTTCTTCATGTTATTTGATGTTTGTTTACTCAAGTGGAACGATCTTTGATGGATACCCCTGAAAGCCCGACCCAGTCCCCTCAGTCACCTGAGGAGCAGGAGAAAGGCTGTTCAGACAGCGAGCTGCTGGATTCTCCCGACGAGGAGGGCAGGGTTATCTCAGACAACGAGTTAGTCGACGACGAGGAGAATGGAGAGCTGGAGGAGGAGGAAGAGGAAGACATCCAGCAGTTGGCGAGTGTAGGGCGAGATTCCGAGTTGGAGGATGAAGACGAGGTAGTCCCAGAATTTGTCTCAGACCCAGATGACGACGATGAGCCCATCGGCGAGGGGGGGACAGGCAGCGGGATGATGGGGCCCGACGACGAGACCATCCTGCTGATGGACGGAGACGATGACCCTCCGCGGAAGAGCCATTCGGCTGATGATGACGATGAAGAGGAGGAGGGAGAGGAGGACAATGAAGCAGAAGAGGAAGAAGTCATTGATACGCCACAGTCTCCAGATGCCGAGCCGGACCACGGCAGGAGCTATTTGGCCCGAGGGAGAGAGCCCCTAGAAGATGGCGAGGAGGAGGAGGAGGAGGAAGACGAGGAGGAGGACGAGGAAGAGGAGAAGAAGAAGGAAAGCCATCAGTCTCCTGGTCATGAGCCGAAGGATTCTACAGCAGGGCACAAACCTGTAAAAGTAGTTACAGAGGAGGTGGAGGAGGGGGAGGAGGAGGAGGAAGAAGAAGAAGAAGAAGGAGAAGAACAACAACAATATTGCAACAGGGTGGAGGAGGAAGAGGAAGAAGACAAATATAAGATCAGGGCAGCAGAGGAGGCCAAGAGGAGGACCGAAGAGGATGAGGAAGATGCTCGGAGGAGGAGGAGGGCGGCAGTGGCACGAGAGATGAAGGAGGACACGGCGTCGGCCTCCCGGGAGCTGGATGAGCACGAGCTGGACTACGACGAGGAGGTCCCAGAGGAGCCAAGTGCCCCCCCGGCCGCCGAGGATGAGGACGAGGAAGAGGAAGGCAAGGTGGAGCAGGGAGACGGGGAGCACGCCGAGGACAAACTCCGAAGCATGAGGAAAAGGGAGAAGAAGCCCATCCTCCCCCCGTCCCCCAGGGACGGCCCGTCCAGGAAGGCGGGGGACCACAAGGGGCCGGAGAGGGGTCGCAGAGACTCCTTCAAGAAGAAAGACGAGGACGACGGGGAGATGGACGAAGGAGAGATAGATGTAAGTGAACCCCTGCAACGCCATTTGTTTTGCTGAATGCAAAGTGTTCCTTAAGCAAAACAAACAAACAAATAGCTGTGCTAGGTGGGGGCATTCATTGCCGTCACTTCGATTCAAATTTGGTGGTACTTGTTTTGCTTTTGATCCATTTATTTTTGCTATGGATTTAAATGTAGCGGTCTTCACATGATCTAGATTATGAGTACTAGTACCACAGCTGTACTGTAAGGGATGTCTCCTTCCTAGCTGCATAGCATGGTCAAGGTGATGGTCATGGTCAAGGAAGACATGGTCCTCCTTGACCATGTCCCTTTGTTTTGTTTTACAATGCTAACAGATTAGCATATTAAATATAATGAAGTGTATAGAATACTTTTTTGAACAAATCAACAGATTACAGATTTACATCTACATTTAGCAGATGCTTTTATCCAAACCGATCAGTTAATGCACACATCAACACACCGACGGCAGAGTCAACCATGCAAGGCAACAGCCAGCTCGTCAGGAGCAGTTAGGGTTAAGTCTTGCTCAGGGACACATCAACACTCAGCTAGGAGGAGCTGGGGATCGAACTAGCAACCTTTTCAGTTACAAGACACCTGCTCTACCTCCTGAGCTAAGCCGACTCAGATCAGCTTCTGTGATGGCTTGTAGATTTTGTTGCAGACTTTCAACATTTAGCCAAAGCATTAAAGTGTCTGTGTGTGTGTGTGTGGCAGGATGATGACCTTGAAGAAGGCGAGGTCAAAGACCCCATGGACCGAAAGATCAGACCACGTCCTATCTGCAGGTTCTTTGTCAAAGGTAGTCACAACACTCGACGATATTATCGATATAATGTCCCCAAACCTATGCTCCCTGTTTGCTTGCCCGCTATTATATTGTATGTTGTTTGCTAGTATGTTTTTGTCCATATCTGCTTCCTCCAGCAAACAAGCACAGTGTTCTTTACTTGCCACTCAGGAGATCACATACATTTGAAACAAAATCAGCTTTATTGCCAGAACAGCCCCCTGAGAGTCGGCTTACCATTAGTCCATCAGAAGAGGCTTATGCCGCGTTTCCTCCGGCGGGTGCGCTTCGGCCCAGCATGCCCTGGCCCAGTAGTGAAGGTGCGGCTTGGCCCAGCTCAGTTACGGCTTGCGTTTCCACCGCCGACAGTGCCCTTATGATGGGGCGGGCTTCAAGCCGGATGGAGATAGCTGCGGCAGATACTTAAGCATCGTGACCTCATAGCAGCCCGACATAAGAGTAGCCTGCTAATAAATCCAAGGAAAATGAAGAACGTGACACAATGGGGGGAAAAAAGAGCAACGATGTAGGACCTCCAAGAAGGACGTTAAACTTTTGCCCGGCATTTTCTTCATTCAACTTAAGCTTTCGCCGTTGTCCAGAAATACCTTGCGGGTACTGTTTGTTTGTCATCATCCCCCTGTCACACGCAAGTGACGATTCTATCTAACAAATATTTTGTAATTTAATTATTGGAGGCTGAATATAACCCGTTCCCCTGACGGGAACACAAAATCTAAATCTAAAATAAATATAGACACCTTTTCCGTTTGTTCGAAAAAATCAACAAGCACTATTGCAACCACTTGTGTTTTTTTTGTTCTTGAACTCAAAACATTTTCTTATGCCCAAAAAAAAAAATCAAATGAATGAAAGGATCAGTCGTCTCAATTTTAAATACCATGCCACAGCAGTGTGTTCAAGGGAACCCTTCTCAGCGTTGGACTGTCACTAGTTGTTGTTCTTCTCCAGAACAGTATAAACACCACAAATCACGCATAATCTGTTTTTTTTTTTCGATTCCGTTTTGGGCCACTTTCATATGTGGTCCTGAATCGGAAAAAACGGGTCAGATTCAGGCGACTGTAGAGTCACTCTAGATCAGGGCTAGCCAACAAGGAGCTGCGGCAACCTGTTCTCCTGCAGGGACCACGCGGGTGGCCTGCAGGTAGTTGTGTCGTCGTGTGACTGTTATGAGCGTTATAATGAGCAATGTTGCATATGAAATGCGCCACACCCCGTAGCAATATACTATAGGTGTCCGGGAAGCCCAACCCTTGGGCGCCAGTATTAAATAAATCGATGCTCAGATGAAGCTTCTCCATCATCCACACAAACCGTGCTGTTATACTATTAAGTTCCCAAAAGCTGAACTTTTTTTCTTTCGAATAGGGCTAGTTCTGCCATGCCATTTCATCTAAACATTGCACAATGTTCAAACCATCTTAGATTCCGGCTACTATCATGCCATGCAAAACGATTGTCTTGCGACATTTTCAGGCTACAATGAAGCTCTCCTGTAATTGGGTACACAGAGTTCTTCTGTGCGTGCTGCATGTGGAAGCATTTGTTATTGCTCTCCGGCTCAGTTCGCACTGTGACTGACTGGTTCACACTGGAATCTCAGCTTGGCCACCTTTTTAAAACCTAACGTGAAAGTCAAACAAAAGATTCAGATCTGAACAAAATATCAGAGTTGAGCAGTGCGAACAAAGCCGAGGCGACTCAGAAAAATGTTTAGTGGGGGGCAGCCCAATTCATTTCCATGATGACCAACCACAAAAGTGTCATGCCTGAGGTGCAAAGGGACTGCAGAGTAAAGTAAGTGTATGTATGTGTACCAAGTATCACAGTACTGAGGTTTTAGGCTGTCTAATCATGTCTACGGCAATCACTCCAGGGAGAACAGCGGCTTGTGTGCGTTTGGTCCTTGCTCGTGATTGCCCATTTCCAACTATAGGGGGAGCCCTTGCACAGAGCATTTATGTGCTTTGCTCTTTTAGGGGCTGTGTAGCCTAAAATGCATCGATTTCAATTATTGTAACTTAGTTGTTATTAAAAGGAATATTACATTTTATTATGTATCTCACATTTTTAAAATCGCGTACAAGGACTTCATTAGAATTTTTTTACTTTATTTTCTTTTTTGTTGTGAAGCGCATTGGGTCCTAGAAATGGCGATACAAGACTATTATTATTATTATTATTATTATTATTATTATGTAATTATAGAACTTAGTGCTTGTATTGCATTTTGTCCAATGACTTTATTTTAGTTTATCGTTGCATTCAACCACAGGTAATTGTACTTGGGGCATGAACTGTCGGTTCATCCACCCGGGAGTCAACGACAAAGGCAACTACTCCCTCATTACCAAGCCCGACCTGTTCTCCCCCAACGGGGTTCCCCCAGGGGCGCCTCATCCCCTCCTGCCCAACAACCCATGGGTAGGTTTCACTTTTTGTTGACACACACCCACACACACCAATACTCTCCATTTCGGCTGAACCACTCCCACTCATTATCTCTCTCTCTTTCCACTCATTATCTCTCTCTCTTTCTCTGTTTTTTGTCTCCTTCCCAGTCTCTTGGCTCGAGCCAAATGGAAGCTTTGTCATGTGAAAGAGTTCAGTCGTGATGGCACAAATGTCAAATACAACTGTGTTCTGCATGTATTTATTATATAGGGGGGAGTGGGGAGCCTATTTTACTCATGTCCTCTAGGCTAAGGAAAAATATTTCAGGGTGTCCTCTGTCAATCAAAATGATAACAATGCATTTATGACATAGGTCTGGGAAAATATGACTTCTCAAAAAAAAGATTTGTGGCTTAACTTGCCATGAATGCATTTTCCTTTTCCAAATAGTCTTATATGCTTAAGGTGACTTTAAATAATATAATATTTCTGTATTTAGCCACTTCTCTGATGGATGTTCACCTTTGAAATCAGTGGCTGCTCTCTGTCTCCTTTCTCTCTCCTTCTTGGCACAATATCTTTTCTAAAATGGTTAAAATATGAAAAACCGAATCAGTTGTGTGATACTGCATTGAAATACCACTTTATACTTTAGAGACTTAACTTAAAGTGCATCATGGTTGGGATAAGTTGGAAGACCGGCTCAACTTACCCCAAAGCATGTGGCTTACTTTGCCTCACAGCCACGATTTTGGGAAGAAACTTCTAGTTCAACAATTCAAGCTAATCTTTAGCTAAATTATTCCCATGGTTTTCTACCTTGGAATATGACCGCCATATATTACATATATATATATTTACAAGTGTATATATTTGCCCTCATACCTGATATGTTAAAATCTTACTTTGACAAGAAAAATACTGTTTGTTGTGAAAAAAACATATTTGTGCTTCTCTACATCACAGCCAGATATAAATGATGGGTGCGTCCTTTGGTTGCCAAATTACCACATATGGGTACAGTTGCCTAAATATAGGGGGGTGGTCAATTTACCCCCCAATACACCCACCCATTTTACCCCAATCTCACCTACATTATAAATCATAGGCCCATAACAAATATAATTGTCTGATTTAATGTTTTTTTTCCATACATAAAGGACATCAAGAGGTTCCACACTTGGTTAAATGTCTGAAACATTGACCAGTGTGTAAAAAAAAAAAGAGACTTTTCTCCAATATATCAGCTCTCAATGAGCTATTTCAGATTACTCGCGCGCAATCCCTCCCTCCGTCACTATCCCTCCTCCACCCTCTCTTGCTCCTTCACCCTCTCTTGCTCCATCGCCCTCTCTTGCTCCATCGCCCTGTCTTGCTGTTGTCGCTGAGTGGTCGAATGGAGGCCCCCGCGTCCCTCCAATGTGTTCCTTACCGTTGTGTGACCTCCCTCCTCCGCAGGGCGCCCCTCCGGTGGAGGAGCTGCCGCCGCCCCCGCTGCCCGTGGAGCCTCCCGTAGAGAGTGCCTGGGAGCGGGGCCTGAGACATGCCAAAGAGGTGATCCCCCCCCCCCCCCCCATGTCCCCAGACCGCCGCCTGCCTCTGATGAACGGGTAATGAACAGAAAACGTGAAACACGTTTTCTGTTCATTACCCGTTCATCAGAGACAGGCGGTGTCTAGACTGATCAATGAAGTGTCATATTAGCGGTCGGAGACTAAAACCGTCCCTCGCATTGAGCTCTTGACCTTTCATTTTTATTCAATTCAAACTGTTGGTATTATCCCAATTTCTGTTGATGCTTTGGAGGTCGCTAAACCACTGCATGTTGGGGCCCTGGAAACAGGCAAATAAGAGTCACGTTTAATTTAATAATGCGTCTGCCCCCTCCCGTTCAGACAGATTTCCAGCAGACCTGGCCTAGACAATAGCAGCTGTTTATCTAACGCGGGCAGGTTTGATAGGACTGTACATAGCAGCGCCCAATCAACACCGTTGAGGCATAAACAACAAAGATGGACGTGGATGTGTTATTGCCCTGATTCGTTCCATGTCCAATTCCGCCTGAGGTCATTTGGTCTACGGTCATTGATAACGAGCCTTTGACAGTCGGAAAGGAACCCGAGGGGGGTCCAGACCATGTCCTCTCCATGTTAAGTGCATTGATTCACCTCCTTTTTTATTCAAACATGGGGACCCAGGTTCTGAAGAAAGCCACTATACGCAAGGAGCAGGAGCCTGACTTTGAGGAGAAGCGCTTCAACGTCACCATTGGAGAGGACGAAAGGGAGTTTGACAAGGAGAACGACTTCTTTAGAGAGCGCAGCTACCGCATTATCAGAGAGTAAATACACACACACGCACCCACACTCTCATACTGCGGACGTCTTTACACAAGCCTATTCACCTCAGTTAACATTTTATCATCCATTATAGTATATACATTCCTAAGCCTGAGTGTGCATTAATTGTTTGTTTGCACAATTTGATGCTAGTTTATTGTGTTCAAGGGCACAATTTTTCACTTTCACTTTTCTTCTATTTTCTGTTAACTTCCCACAAGATTGATAAAGTATCTGAATATACAAATAATACTTTCTCTCCCAACTCAATTCTTCACATTTTAATACCACGTCTGTAATAAACAGAATGTTAACTAATCAATTTTTTTTTTTTTTTTTTTTTTTTAGTGAAATGGACTTCCGGGAACCCATCTACCCTGGGTGAGTGGCAGATATAATATTTTGGTTTCTGTGTCGGTTTAATTTTTCGGTTTACATTTTCCTTTATAGATAGGTTTTTTGTCCCTCTGCTTAATCTTGACTTCAGGCTGAGTAAAACGATTTGTTCATTAAGCTCTTCATCCTGAGGCCACCTGTATCTGGGCCAGAAAATGTAACCATACGTTCTTGCAATAGCTACTGGTTTGTGTGTCCTCATGTTGGTGTTTCTTCCGTTTGTATTGGATTTGTTTGTTTTTGTTTTGAGATTCTGCCTCAAGCTTTGACAGTCAAAATTATTGTTTGCTAAAGCTCATTTATGAATTCAGTGTTAAATCACTGACACTAGAGAAATTTAAATAAGTGAAGAAAATGCAACACTATTATAACGAGACTGAAGTGTGTTAAATCAACGCCACTGCACAGTACACAAGGAAGGAATAATACAAGTAAAATAAAAAACATTCCTTTTGACATGGACTTTTTCTGGTATTATCCGAAACATGAGTGTGCGACTTAATCATTGATAATAATAGTAATTTGATTTGTTTTTGCTTGTGGTGATGTCAACATTTAATCAATGCAATTCCTACATCAAAGTGTTGCTCACTACTGATAATTGCTTTGGTCTGACAGCCAAGGTCCTCACAGCTGGATTCAGAAACTCTGGTCCTGTCGATTACTGGACATGTTTTGATGGTTGGTCTCAGTGTGCGGTTAAAGATTTAGATTGGGATGTTTTATCGGTCTGGGTCTGCCTTTACTTAGTACGAGTTAACTCATTTGAGGTTGTCGATCGGCTAGGGATTTAACACCACAAAGCGGGCAGCACTACCATCCTTTCCAGTTATTGAACAACCGTCGTTATCACATATTGACTCCTTGTGAATTCTTCTGGATCAAGGCCAAAATGTGCAGAGGCAGCCCAGCTGTGTCCCTGCCGCAGTTTCTCCCATATATTGAGGTCCTTTTTGTTTGTTTCAGGGAGCCGTATGCCGACCCATATTATGACTATGAGATGGAGTCCCTGTGGCGAGGGGGGCAGTACGAGAACTTCAGAGTGCAGTACACAGAAGCCCCTCCTCTACCCTACCACTACACTGTGAGTACCCCCCCCCACACACACACACAACTGTTGTTATTGTTATTTAGTAGAACCCAAAACTGTATTAGCCACTTAATCTTCGGGCCATTTTTTTTTTTGCACTGCGCCTACTCTAGAGAGCACTGCCCCTTCATAGTATGACCTTTAATCACATGCTTGGTCTCTTTGGAAAGCTGAGAACCTGTACAATTATATGACATGTGTCATTATATGACACATCAGAATAACTAGCTTGTACTGTCACAGTGCTGGGAAGGCTACAATATTGTTTTTCCTTCCAGCCGGTCACACACACCTCCAAAACCAAGCTGATTGTAGTAGCCTGGGTAACTCCATATCCCTTGGAAACAATACTGAGCCCTAGCCCTAGGTCTTATGATGCTGTGTGTAAAAGCAGATCAACAACGCATAAAAGATGAAGTCTCCAGCTCCTTTTATATAATGATATGTCAATTCGTCCTGGTCAGGGTGTTTTTAAAGACTCCAAAAAAGACCTTTGGCTACCCAAAATGCATACTGTGATTAAAAGTGAACCCGAACATGTAGAAGTATAATCTAGGTCTCAAATGAAAGGTTACCCTTTGGGCTTTCTTGTGAACCATTTAGAGAGCATACCAGATGTTCTGATATGTAATGAGAGCTCTCAATGGGTATAATCACACAAAAATCTAATTTGTAGCTATTCCGCCTATGCATTTTGACAAAAGAAAGCTCAAACAAAGTTTTATGGCTATTATTTTTACTTAAAATGTGAAAAGTGCAATGGTATAAACACCAAAACTGAAATAGTAAAAATACTATAAATAACTATGTAGAAAAATAAACAAAAATAAGTAAAATTACAATAACAATGTACAAATAAACAAAAATAACTATTTACATGATTCCCTCCCTCCTTTCTTCTCCGGGCGTTTAGCCATCGTTAAAATGTTCATAAAACCAAACTCGCAAAAGTAAATAAAAATAAAACCACACACGAGCGCGCAAATCAACCACTTGCTTCACACTCGCACTCTGGGGAAGAGCCTGCTAGTTTACGCAAACCCCTTGGCATTTGTTTTCTCAACCACACGTCAGACGGTGTTTGACATGCTGGATATCGTCAGAAAGGTCTTTTCTTTGGCTATTAGGATATCCGACCCTTGCTGTCTGCTGGTGTAGCTGTCAATCAAAGAATACATGCCCCGTTTTGATAGTGATCGCCTCATTGGCTTGTAAGGCTTGTAAACAAGAAAGTATTGGTCTTATAGACATGTGTGATGGCTCTATGTCTTCGTGAGACCCTGGCGAACACGGGGGATTCCATGAATCAGACAATAGCAGAATTCAAACCCTAAATCTCAGTTTTCTACAAAAAAAAACATTGCAGCATTTCGGTTTTCTAATTTTCGGCTGCTTTGTATAAGATGGCTTGTGCATATACACAATGTAATTAGACTAAAATAATATTGATATTCGATTTCTGTTGACTCTTATGAACATTTCAAGACCCAACATGAAGTATCAACTCATTGCTAAGGATATCACAACGACGATAAGGTTAGAATGCACCAAGGGAGGAGGAGGGTGAGGGGGGCTATTTTGACCTAAGACACTAGGATATTTTTTATCAATATTCGCTAAACATATTTATTCCACCGAATGGTTGACACTGGATGACATTCCTGAGATTCTAAGCTTTCAAACGGTGTATGACATGACTATATCACTCAACCTTACAATGCTGAAAATGGACCCAGCATGTTGGGGGTGGGAAGGGGTGGTGTAAAATCCCGTCAAATCCCGTCAAATCCCGCCGCCGGCGGGATTTGACGATTAAATGGTTAATGACTTGTGGTATTGTATGTCAGTCTGTTTCGCTGCCCTTGTATGCGATCCAAGCAGGCAGTCCAGTGCATTTATGACATCCGATCTCAATAATCGTGCTCCCTCTTTCCTGTTTGGGTCAACACTTTGAATCCTACCTTTTTACTCTGTAACCGAGGGTGGCGCTTGTCATCTTCCATACCCACGTCTTTCCAAGGCCGCCTTGTCTGGTCCTCATTAAACGTTGTGTGTATGACCCTTGCCCCCAGGAGCGCGAGAGGGAGCGAGACCCCCGGGACCGCAACCGGGACCGGGACCACGAGCGGGACCACCGCGAGCGGGAGCGCCGGCAGCGGGAGCGCGAGAGGGAGCGCGAGAAGGAGCGCCTGCGCCGCAAGGAAGAGTGGGACCGGGACCGCCTGAAGCGGGAGGAGAAGGACCGGCCCCCCCGGGTGCGGCCCCCCCGGGAGCCCCGGGAGAAGAAGGAGGAGGACCTCAAGATGAAGGTCCGGCCCGAGCCCCACTCGCCCGTCCCCCCGCCGCCCACCAAGTAAGTCTCCCGCCGCGAAGGCGTCGCTTCCGTCCAAGTGTCGGGGTTTGTGTGCGGTTCTGTTTTGTGTCCAATCGAGTCGTCGCTTTCACCAAACCAAACGAGCAGATTTTTGGGTCGTTTGCGTCGCTGCAGCCGAAGAGGCGGTATGTGTGAGCTTTGTGGTAGCTTTTGAGTGTCTCGATGATGGTGATATGTCTGGCTGCGCTGTTCCCCCGCTGGCGGGGAGAACCATCCAGTATCCAGTAATCAAGTATTAAAGACAATGGATCTAACCTGCTTGAATGGGGGGGGGTTTGGTAAGGCATATATTATAACTAATAATGAAATAGAATCGTGAAAGAAAAGAGAAACTGCAATTCATTTTAAGCTTGGTCTATTAAGTCGTTGGTCATATTTTCTTCTCTTAAACAAAATAAGTTTCTAATTCACTGGATTAGGAAATGAATATCTCAACGGACCAATTGTATCCTAAAATGGTGCAGTCAATAGGATGGCAAGCCTAAAGGTACGGCCACACTGAACGCGTTAGAGGCGTTGAAAATCGGCATTTTTGCATAGGGAACTATTGGTTAGGACGCGTTACACGCTAAAGCAGCACGTTAGACGCGCCCAACGCACCAACGTGAGGAGTTCAAAAAATGTAACTTAGCCAATCAGAGTTGAGCTTGACCAGATGTCACTGGCAGAGAGACTGAGGACGCACAGAAGCAGAAAGAACATGGACGACCAAGTCATCGATTCGGTGTGTGCTGAAACGATGAGGAGGTGGTGAAACTCCCCCAGCTGTGAGCACCTACAGAGGATGTCATAAACTAGAGTTTAGATTCTCTGCCCGAGCCGTCCCGCGGGCCGGGTCGGGCCGATAATTCCTACCACTATCGTCGGGCCGGGCCTTCGATGGAGCGTTAGTGTTTTTTATTTTTAAATCATTGCTTTATTGGCCTAATCTGAGGAGAAATCTATGCCATAAACAGCAATATTATAGGCCTTTTTTCACGGCTCTGGAACGCTCCGTTCACTTGCATGGGTAGTAGTCCGGTAACCCCAGCTTCTTCGGTTGCTAAGCGACGTCAACGTCTTTGGCGGACTATTTCTCTGCTAATCAACACTACGAATGCTGGTGATGAATAAATTGTAAAAAGACACACCATGTGAAGTTATTGTATCGTGTAATAAGCGGGATAATGTATAAAATGTCGCCGGTCATTATCGAAAATAAGCCCCTTCACGGCGATGCAAGACACCTCATCTAGCTGCGTAGGCGCGTTGAACCATTTTTGCGTCAGGTTAGTCGCGTAATCTATCGCGAGTGACGCGGCATGTCTGGTACTTATTTGTTGGAGCTCATCTTAGTTATACTTACTATACTTAGTTTGAGTACATAGGGCAGTGGTTGTCATACTTTTTTGAGCAAACGCCCCCCTGACCTTCCCCTGATCCTCTGCCCCCCCCCCCCCCCAAATAAAAATGAATATAATATATTTTGGCTACACCGTGAGAGAGAGAGAGAGAGAGAGAGAGAGAGAGAGAGAGAGAGAGAGAGAGAGAGAGAGAGAGAGAGAGAGAGAGAGAGAGAGAGAGAGAGAGAGAGAGAGAGAGAGAGAGAGAGAGAGAGAGAGAGAGAGAGAGAGAGAGAGAGAGAGAGGAGAGAGAAGAGAGAGAGAGAGAGAGCGCCAGAGAGAGAGACAGAGAGAGAGAGAGAAGAGAGCAGAGAGAGAGCGCGCAGAGAGAGAGCGCCAGAGAGAGAGCCAGAGAGAGAGAGAGCGCCAGAGAGAGAGCCAGAGAGAGAGAGAGCGCCAGAGAGAGAGCCAGAGAGAGAGAGAGCGCCAGAGAGAGAGCCAGAGAGAGAGAGAGCGCCAGAGAGAGAGCCAGAGAGAGAGAGAGAGCCAGAGAGAGAGCCAGAGAGCGCCAGAGAGAGAGAGAGAGAGAGAGCGCCAGAGAGAGAGAGAGAGAGAGAGAGAGCGCCAGAGAGAGAGAGAGAGAGAGAGAGAGAGAGAGAGAGAGAGAGAGAGAGAGAGCGCCAGAGAGAGAGAAGAGAGCGCCAGAGAGAGAGAGCCAGAGAGAGAGAGAGAGAGAGAGAGAGCCAGAGAGAGAGAGAGAGCATACAGGGCGATCACACACACCTGTTTCCTGGACGACAATGCGCTTTTGGGACGTTTCTCGCGGACGGTTTTCCCCACTTCGGCTCTCTCCCTGCAGCTGCGGCGCAGCGTTGGGGCCCCGGTGCTGACGGTGCCCGTGTCTGATTGGTTCGGCAGGGGGCTGGAGGGACAACATTTCATGGGTCGTTAGGGCAAACTGGGATTGCGATGGAAGACCACTGATATTGTTTCACTGACATGTCTGGGCTAATCAGAACATGGATTGACTTCCTTTCGTTGATCTTTCCCGTAGAGCTCTGTGAGTGTGACGATACACTACTAGATGTTTTATAACCACTGCTACCATGACAGACGACTTATGTATACAACTTATATATGTCAAATGCAAATGAAGATCCTGGCATTATCTATGGAGTAAAGGGTGTAGAATGCATATTACAGAGGTGCATTCATGGGAAAACCACCTGGAACTGCTGAATATTGAGTATATTTAAGGTTTTGAAGTATATGAAGGGGAATTTGATTGGATGCTATTATGGAAACTCATGATATAATTTAATCAACAGAGAGAGAGGGGCCAAAAGATGCAACGTTGAGTTTATTTCTTTTATATATTTTATTATGAAGGCATCTGGGAGGCAGGGCTATATATTGCACTGAAGGGACAAGATTAAGTGGTATATTGTAGAATGACACCTTCAAATAAAAAATTAGCACTTTTTTATGCCGTTTTGGTTTCTTCTGGAATTATAAGAAAATTTCCCTATCAGCCTGTTTTATAATTAAGCAGATATAGCCAACTGTTACAAGCAATAGGAGTCAAGTTGGATAGGAAAAAAAACATGACCACATCAGCATTGGTTGTAATTAGGGCTGTAACGATACGCATATCGAAACAGAAATCGCGACACTAAGCCACGAACCTGTCTCGCGGTGTAAGAAGGCCGAAAACAAAACCTATGCAGGTCACTTTGACCAGCACCATTTTTGCTAGCGGGAACGCTGGTTAGTGCTACCAAACTATTCAAATGACTATTTATTCGTCACTAATATTTTCAAATGCATAAGCCTAAACCACAAAACTAGTTGAGGGTTTTTGCCTACCTGCAAGCATCCTCTAACTGCAATCTTTGGTTATTTATTTATTCATTTTGCTATAGGCCTACTTTTATAGTATTCTTTCTGTTCAAATCTATTCTGTGTTCCAAATTATTTGTTATTAAATCTTACATTAATTTCATTGTTATATGTGTGTTATATAAGTGTTAAAATGCTTTTTAAATTTAAAAAAATAGTGGGATGAA